>JAVFBZ010141939.1:2507-19095 GCA_032466195.1 Katharina tunicata
GGTGAAATCGGCTGCATAGTACTTCAAAACAATACCGAAATAGGTGAAATTTCTATTTTTCCTTTGCAGGCTTCTTGGTAACAACTACATCACTTAAAGGGGTCCATGTTAATGGGAGTTATATACGATTTGCTCAGAGACATGAGCATCACGATAGCAAACAGCCGGTGTTGGTAGTGTTCACGGACGATGGTCGAACGAGACACCCAAACTATGTCTCGCCCAATGATGAAGGTATGTAGGCCAAGAAACATAAGGGCTTGTCTAAACCAGAAACATAAGTGCTTGTCTGGACCAAGTCTTCTTAATTGCTCGGTGTTTTACGCAGACAACCCATTGGTTAACACAACGAAACATTCATTGATTAGATGTGACGAGAGAGACAGGTGTAAACAACATTAGGTGTAAACCACCTAATTTCGAAGTAGCGAAAGCTTCTGTACACTAAATACTCAAACACGCTTTTATTTACGAAGAACTAAGTACCAGTTAATACCTTTTCATTGTGCATTGTTCTGGTAAAGAGACAGCTTATGGAAGACCAGCAGAAAGACACGAAAACGATACATTTAATGGGAAAGCTCCGTATTGTAGTAGACAGCATGCTAACCTATCCTATTCTATTCCCTAACATTTTCAGACTACGTTGAAATAAAAGAGGACATACAGCGACGAGAAATGGCCCCTCAGACACCAAGCCAGAAGTTCAGAGAAGCTATTCGATTGCTTAATGAAAGAGATCGCGCAGAGTTCGCCACGAGTCGGATTCTACAGGCTGTTGGATACCAGGAGCCCACCAGAAAGAAACGGGCAGCTAATCGACCAAAGGCATCAACAAAGCGAGATCCCTTCCGTAGCCGTCGAGCTTTGGATTATAGGCGACGCCATCGCAAATCTTGCAACCGATATGAAATGTACGTGAACTTTGAGGAGATAGGTTGGTCGGGTTGGATCATCTCTCCAAAGGGTTATAATGCCTATCATTGCTCAGGAGAGTGCCCATTCCCGCTTGGACAAAACCAGAAACCCACCAACCATGCCACTGTACAGAGCATAGTTCACGCACTTCAGGTAGGGAAAGACGTTTCCACCCCATGTTGTGTGCCGAATAAACTTTATTCTATAAGTCTGCTTTATTTTGATGACGAAGAGAATGTTATTTTAAAACAATATGACGACATGGTAGCCGCTACGTGTGGATGCCATTGATTGATTACAGCACATATGGTTGTGGATATTTTGTAATGATAACCATGGAAGAACACATAGACCTGTAGCTATCTGATGTGTTGGTTGGGGAGATGTGGCCAGTGAGTTTCCCTGACTCTAAAATAGCCGGTTTAATTTCAGAGCTATATATAGGATGGCATGTGCTTCTATTAAATTCATATTGGATTTCCTGTCAAACGATCAATCTAACAGGTGTGCAGGAAGTCCGCCACAAGGTTTCAAAACAACGACGGACGTGAAAATCTGTCGAATAAGAATGGAACACGTGCACAACAACCGAAACGCAAAACTGGCCACGAAAATAATATATTGCCAAAAGTGCTGAGGAAAGACATTGACTTCTTTGTGACGATAAATGGTGAATATTGGAGTGGTCCAATAAACGTCAATGTTTCCTGATTTTATTTACTGTGTTCAATTGTAAGAAGTTTGACGTGTGTTTTTGTCGCTGGGGTTTGTGTCAAATCGCCTGATCATATGCAGGGTCACACCGTGATCGAAGGCAGTCAACAGGCACCTGACTGGTCCGCTGGGTTACTAAAAACCGATCGACCACCTGCGCTCATACTTAATGCGACTCTCTTCAAAGCCGCCAACGCTTGGAGTGGAAACTACGCTAAACAATTTTTAAAGAGTATTTTATAAAGCGACACAGGCAGGTGGTTGACACCTTTTACATATCTCCTGTCGAAGGTAAACATTTTATAGAAAAATAGTGTATTAATACGTATATGCAGACAGGCCTGGAAAAACACTTTGTTCATCACTTTGTACATCTGGCCGCATGATACGCAAAATAAAAATAGGTGTCAACCACGAACAATTCATTCTTCCAGCTACATTTTTATGTGATATATATATGTATTTTTGCGCAATGGATGGATTTAGAATATGTAAATATAAGTAAACAGATTTTATATTCTTTATTTCATGCATCGTTGTGCTTCATGATAACACCAACTCTACTCATTATTGTAAATATTTGTTTCGATATATCTTGTTCCCAGACTCATTGATACATTGTCAATATAATAAAAGACAACAAATCATTATGAATTCTTTTTGGATTTGAATGATTTAAGGTGTAAAGGGGAAGGAAACGAAAAACACAACGCCATAGTCAAATTGTAGACCATATTAAGTTGTTACTAAAACTGCTATTACATTGTTCGTACTGTTACTCGTTTTCGCCAAATTACAGACCCTACAAGTTGTTAGCAAAAATGCTTTTACATTTCGTGTCGGATTTATCGTTTTCCATTGAAAGCCACTTCATTACCATAAGTAAAATGTATGGTGGACTTTTCGTGATACATTTCTTGTAGTGATCATGTCACTGAAAGAAATGTATATGAAAATGTTGTTGGTCAGATATATACTTTTATCATGTCATTTGTTCAAGATTTTGATTTGCTATAGTGTTAAAATTTTAGTAATTTGGGCTATGTTTATCTGCAAGAATTACAAAAATAAATCATGGTACAACCAGTTCACCATACATTTTACTTTCAATAGTTCACTTTAAGGGATTTTCAATGGAAAACGAGAAATCTAAAACGAAATTTAAAAGCATTTTTGCTAACAACTTGGTAGGGTCTGTGATTTGATTAGGATTTATTTACTTTCAATTTAAAAGAAAGAAGCCAAAACTGAGGAAACCATTCTATTATCGTAAATTAAAACTAAATCTTAGCAGAAACAAACAACTTATAATTAATGCATTAAAGAAATTGAAGAAAATGACGTGTCACGTAGGGTTAAACGTAGATAACACATGCATGTGTTGCCGATGTTGTACTTTGCAATGTTTAACATCGGTCACAATGTCTGATACAATCCTACTTTCTATTAGTAGTGAAGGAAACACAGACCCCAGAGTATTAGTTATGTTACATTTTAGCGTAATTTCCAAATTTTTGTTCGGATAGTATTACAAATTAAAAAAAAGGAGTCTTAAAATATATAAAAGTATTCAATAATAATTCGTATTCGAAACTTATTATCCTTCAACATGCTAGTAAAGGTACTTCGACGCTGTATTCAGGTAGTCCATCGATAGTGATTGAAAGGTACGAGTAACATATATATACGAGCTAAATTGTCATAATACGCAATCCCACCCAACATCTACACCAAGCACTAATAACTATTTTGCAGAAGAAAAAAGCGTTACAGGAGGAGCGAAATTTGTACGCAATATATCTCGCTATCGTGGAAAGAGAAGTGAATCACTATTCACCCTTAATGTGGTAAGTTGTACCTGGAGTATTATGTTGAACAACCATTAACATAAGATTTGCCCGTAAAGTTATTTTTACAGCTGGGATTGCCACACCGTATATAACGACATTATCTGAAAACCCCAGAAGACTGAATTAAACAGCTTCGAATAAACTTGTATCCTTCAACTTTCAAAGTATGAGAAGAACATAGAACAGGTATTGAAACGTCTGTGTAATCAGAGCTAAAGAAGTTGTTATGTATATAACATTTGCATTTATGTTGCTTCTTATTTTCACACAAAAAGTACCAATCGACAGGGCAATGACTTTTCTCTGTTATACAGTATAATGTACTGGAGCACGGATAGCGACTTATTGTTCTGAAGCGATGACTTTGATGGTATTTGTGTGTTTTCCTGTAGATATCAGATGTGTATGCGTGGCGTGTGACTGAACTCTGTGACCAGTCCGACCAATAAATAATGAATGTGTTAATCAAGTGTAGACTATATTCTCTGTAATTATCACGTCCTCTCTAGACAATCCGACACCAGATGAAAGTTTGATCTCGCCCCGAGGGAATCAACCAGCCCTAGTTTATCACTGCGCAGACACGCATAGCATTTCAATGCATTTTTTTGGTACATGTATATATATAAAAGCCGTGTATATACAGGACGTATAGCTTGAGTGCTCCAATGAATTTGGATGTTATAACGAGACAATGTGAATTGTTAGATTCGAGTGTTATGCTATATTTCAGATCATTTCACTTATATTGTGGCAAAAATTGAATTCCTTCACCTTCATACTTGTAAGATATTCTGGTCTGGCTTATTTTAAAGCGCCAAACGCAACATGTCGAACCCTTAATGTTATGCTGAATGTCAAGGGTAAGATTTTCTAGAAGAATCTGCTATGTCTCTTCATTGAGAACATTTGTGCAGAGGTATTTTAAAATCCTGCCTTACACAATAAAGTTACAGCCCGGACAAGAGCTATATTTGACCGCATATACCTCCATGATTTGACATATTTATACATTGGATATTTACATTGTGACCTTGAAGCCAAAGATCAAGATCTTTCACACAACACACCGTCTCATCGTGGTGAACATTTGTGCAAAGTGATTTTGAAATGCGTCGATACATAACAAATTTACAACCTGGACAAAATAGGACGGACACAAGCTCACAGGCCGCACTTAAACAAACCGCCTTTCGTGACTGACTTTTTCGTAACTAGCGAACTCCCCCCCAAAAAACAGGTTATACCAAAATTGTGCTGAAACATTCTGCATGTATTATCCTTTCTGTTCAACACTTTCAGACCATTTTTTTTTTACAGCTAAAACAATTTAATAACAAAACAAAGAAGTTAATATTGCAATGTCTTAAAGGATGTATTTTTAGATTGACACCTTGAACGAGTCTAACATTTCCTTTCAGTATTTATTGACATCAACACAATTTTCAACTCAACACAGGCTAACACACGACTGTGTTTGAACTGTGCTCACTTTTAAAACAGATTAAAAAGAACTGAAATAAGGAATGCAGTTTTGAAAAAAAATAGTTCACTATATACTTGTGGAGACACTTTCAATAAACACAGACAGATACTAATTTTAATAGGTTTCAGTTTTATTGTCATATTAAAAACAACACTCATAAAACAACCCTTTCTTTTATTACAAATAAGAGTGTGTGTGATTTCTTCAAATAAAGTCTTGTTTTCTCCTCTCAAATTGTACCTCGAATCGTTGAATTATATTTGTAATTAGAAAATTAGAAAAAAAATATACCCACACACACACTCATCAGGTTTGAACCATTTGAACCTTTCAATAGAGGTAAATACAACACACACTCATGAAGTTTTAAATATTAGAATCTCTAATTTGACTTCTTGAACGAAAAGGATCACTGAATTGTCAGCTAGGAATAACGATGGGGAGGCTGTGGGAATCTTGCTAGTAATTTGTTCACCCGATCTGAAGGTAATCGGCCACCATCTGCTGTATATATACCTTTACTCTCCAACTCCCTTTTCTTTGCTGCAGATACCTGAAAACAAAAATACATTTATTCATTTGCTTTTGTTTAATGTTGTTCTCGAGAGTTCACTCACAAGTTAATGATGTGTAGCTCATTTTTGGTGAAAACGAAGAGGAAAACCTTATAAAATCCACACGCACTGCTAACTTCACTTACACACCTGTGGGGTCAACAGTCAGGGTTCATTCAAGCCGGCAAACAGTTAAACCACTGAGTGACGGCTCAGATCACACAAATGTATATTTGTGACAATGGCAAAATCAAGACCCTTCTCGACTTTTTTCGCTATACTTTTATCGAAAGAGTGACATAACATTTTAAGTTTTTCTGCCACTCCAATAAACATTTATTTTTTCAGATATGCTGTTATTTCATTTGTGTTTTAGACTGGGGTGTAGCAAACTTCCTTCAATGATGTACTCGACACATTGAAGGGAAGTCACAGCTCCACTTTTTCTCATGTATATATGTAATCTAGGGTTGTCAATTTTATAACAGGGACACTCAATAGAGATTGATGAATTTAGATCAATGGGGCTCTCGTCATAAGACCCCATTCGCCCTAAAAGCTTAGCAATGTATAAACTTAATACACAAATTAACATCAATGGGAGCCAAAATTTAAGTTCTGAACAGAGGCTTGGCAACCACGGCAAATATTGCAGTTGGGTGGTCATCCTAATAAGCCAGTCTAGATTGTTGTCCCAGGGAGTATTTGCTTTCTAATGAGCCAAAAACCTGAGCTCGTTATAGACCTGAGAATACAAAGCGTTCTGTGTAGACCAAGCAGATGTAGTGTGTTAGCAAAGCAAACATACAAGCTTGATATTGTTAGAGCACTGTAAGAACGTAAACATGCTGTATGTATATTGTGGTTTCTAGTATGTATCTTTTGTTAGGGTATAATAATTTGCTGTGAACTAAAATCTTATATATTGGAATACTACACAGTGCAAACAAACATTATTTGATGATAAAATGATAAACTTGAACTGAGATATAGCATCATATAGGTAAAATTTTTTAATTACAAGGCTGAAGAAACCAAACTTCTCGCTCATAATGGTGGGTGGTTGTTGGAAGCTCCTCTGTGGCCTGGTGCTCTCTGAGCTAAGGAGCATCAGAGAGTCCATTTGTCATGGTGTCCTGTATTTTGTCCATTTATTGTCCTGTGGTGTCTGGTGTGTTACCAATGTCGTTAAGGGTAGTTTCCTTCACCTATTGAGGTGACACGCTTCCATATGAGTGATATAACCTAAAGTACGGCGTAAAACCCCAATCAAACAAACGTTCATAATATGCAAGTCATAAGAGCACATCATTTTTAAATGAAATGACAATTGTGGTGTTAATCAATCTACTTTTTGGCCACAAAAAAACGAACTTGTTAATTACAATATTTCACATGTCAGGAACCAATGGATTGGATAGTAGTTTATGTGTTGAACTGAAGGTAGAGTGTGAATGAAACAGGTAGTCACTAGTACCAGAATGTGAAATAGACAGTTGACAGGCATAACATATATTTATACAGGTGTTACTACAATAGACAGTGTAATGTTCACGCCTGGCTGTCTGCTAGCCACACATCTTCACTTACATATAAACTTCTCCAAATCCATTCAACACAACAATAACACACTGTGTTACTTAAGTCGTAAAGAAACCACACCTGCACAGTTTCGCCAAATGGATATGTGCCCCTCCAGAAACTATGTTATCCCAATTATAATATGGTATAGCACCTGCAAAGCTTTTCTGTCCACTTTGACTGTCATTCTGCAGATTTAGTATAAACATCAACCTCCATATTGTAAACATTGAAATAGACAGGTCAAATGTCACCTCTAGAGCCCTATTTTAAGTCAGATTCCTCACAAACACAGGTGATAAAACATCAGAGTAGAAGACATATTTACAGAACAACCCCAAACTTCAATACACAAAACAAATTATCTCCCACTTTGTATTTCACCCACCCACTACATTGTAGGTACCGTCTACCTAGGCGGTATTAGGCCTTTCATTCAAGCATTGGTATGCTTGAGTTATCTACCCTGATAACATTCCAATTTTTGTCAATATTAACAATTAATATAAAAGGGGTTGATTTCACATAGGATTTTCCTTATTATAACATTTGAAACTCACATAAATTTGCTTTATAAAAATTGATATTCAATAGCTACCAATATGGATTTTCACAGAAACAAGGTAATCAAATGATACAAAAAATAGCTACCATGAAGTCTTCTTCACTTATTTCAGAAATTCCTGTAGGTGTGAATTGTAGTTGATTTAACCGAGGGGTGTATTGTAGTTGATATAACAAATGCAATACCATAACCAGGGCCTGATCCAGAGGAAACATTTGGGCACCCATCACGTGACCAATAATCTGGTTTAACATTACTGAACTACACTTATATTTTATTGTTCTTTTATGTATACTTTGATTGATCATCTTAACTTTATATCAAGTGCCCAAACTCAAGGCGCCCAATTGCCCAAACCCCAGTAAAGGGGTTCAAAATCAGTCTGGGTCAGGCCCCGATAACAACAATGTATAGCAATAGTTAAAATCAATGTGAAGCATAATCACTGATTAAGTCTGCTGGTAAAAAATGGCAACATCAAATCATAGAATATTTAAATAATTGCTTTGATTGTTTGGTCAGGGTTTTTTTGTTTTTTGTTTGTGGGTGGGGGTCTTAATCCTATTACACTCCTTATGGGAATGATGAGTGAAGGAAATCCCCTTCGAGGTCACCGCCCACATACATAGACTAACACACGATGGAACAAGATGCCACAACAAATCTACTTTAGACTTCCTAAGAAAGAAGCTCAGTGGAGTTTCGAGCTACCCTAAATGCTCAACAAATTCGACCTCATTTACCACTTATAAAACTACATTTTATGCAAAGTTTAAGAAGTGTAGAAACACACTGTTAACATTTTTAAGAAGTTCACACTTTAAGCTACAAGAAAATATAAGTTTTAGTTCCAATCTCACATTAATACCTTCAATAAATGACTTGAAACAGGTGTCCATAGAGGACGAATTTGTTGAGCATTTAGGGTAATATCTCTGAATAGAGGAGTGACATGGACAGTGTTGGAGGACTGAGGAGGTAACAAATGTTAACTTACTACAGCTGCTGCAGCACATTTTTTAAATGAATCAATCTCCTTTGAACATCGTTCCTGGGAAAATTCTTTATCTTTCCAACATGCCATCATCACTGTCATTTCCTGGAGACATTCCACAGCTAAAAGAACCAAGAAGTAATTTTTAAAAAGGATATTTCAAGAAGTTATAATTGAGACTTCGCCAAAAACAAATCGAGAAAAATAATAACATAAAGTTTACATTGATAATCTAGCAGTGCAGACTGCAGAGTGGTTTAAGTTTCGATTTGGTGGGAGAAAAGCCATCTTAGACATACTGGACTGATCAACAGCCGCCTGACCTGCTGCGTGCAACCTAAAAATAGGCTAAAATAAACAACCATTTGACTGGCTGTAACTGACATTTTCACTAGCCCTTTCAGGTTCTTTTGCATATATTATTTTTGTTATGTAAATATTTCATGTAAATATTGTGTATCTGTAAATATTTTGATCTAACTTAATTTATTGTTAAAAAACAACACAATGCATCCATTCTATTGATTAATTAGTGTTTAACGCCGTGCTCAAGAGTTTTTAACTTTTATGATGGCGCTGTATTCCAACAGTAGACAGTGACCCTTAGCCAGAGGGTGCATCCGTTTTTAAACCAGACAAAGGGCTTTTTTCTGTCTGACTTTTATAACTGCAGTTGTTGTGTATATTGTAGATATTGCTACCTCTGAAACATTGAAAATGTAAACTAACATTTTTCTGTGGTCAAGTGGGGTTTCAGTTTTCATTTTCCTTCCTTAATTCCTTGATTGATCAGAGTTTTATGCCTTACTTTTAAGGTTATTTCACTATTTGACGGCACCCCAGCCCAATGGATGAAGGAAACCACCCGAAACGAGGCTGGAAATACAGAAAACACCATAACACATTTAAATGACAAAAACCGGGACACCAGAATAATTCAACTTCCTGATGCCTGCATACTTAAGGTTATTTCATTCATATGATGGTGTGCCAGCCAAAGCCGTGGAGATTGACTGACTGATTGATTGGGGTTTGATGCTGTACTAAATGTTATTTCACTTAATATATGACGGCGTGTCAGCCCAATGGGTGAACGAAACCGCCCAAAACTAGGCTGGTAACACAGAAAACGCCACAACATACATGTATTTATATGACGAAAACGGGACAACAAATCAGCTTCCTGATGCCCTAATGCTCAGAGAGCACCAGGGCACAGGAGGCTCCGACCCAACCACCCTCTTACACCCAATAAAGATGTGACTTTATTTGATCTCATGTTGTGAATCTATCTAAGTCACCTGGTGACACATAGAAAACTGGGAATATTTGGTGGTTTGTCAACAAAAATATTATCACACATCCATTGTTTTGATTGGGGTTCGACACCAAACTTAAGGTTATTTCACTCATACGACAGCATGCCAGCCCAAGTAGGAAACCACCCTAAACGACGCTGGAAACATAGAAGACGCCACAATACATTTACAGGGGACATTTTTTTTTACCACAAGGAATCGGTTTCCTGATGTCCCTTAGGTCAGAGTGAGTTATCAGTTCCACCACTCAATCAGGCAATATTATTGGTATTCAAACTTCACTGTGTACTAATATCCTCTATGTCATTATCATGGATCTAGCATAGATGCAGAGTTCTATCCCATTATAAATAAACCATGGTATGTAATCCACAAACATATTACAGATATTCTCACAACACAACCCCGGAATTTTCACTGTCTAGCTGTGTGATATTTTGTGTTATTTTCATTAGCGATAATATTGAACAGAAGATAAGCCATAGAGAGATGAAATCACATTTTGTACGCCGTACCCATGTGACGTCACCTTGATGTTAGGACCTTATATACTTTGTTTAGAAAGACTTTCTAGTGCAGTCACTATCTTGATCGTTCTATGGCATTGAAAAGTTTACGTGTACAACAATATGCTCATGTATCTGTACTGACCACTCTAAAACGTACGGATTTTTACACGAAATTGTAAACAAAGCGCTAAAACTATTTTGCAGTGTGAGAAACAGATTATCCAAAACTAGAGCCTTTGTGACACAATGAACAGATGAATACAAATATTGTCTGTTACTTTTCATCACCAGTCGCCATAGTCTCGAGTGATTCATCGTATCAAACAGGCTCCCGTTGGATAACCTTTACAGATATAAGCTTAAATACATGTACATGTAGGGTCTAGCCGAGCATTTTGTAAACCCTCTTACCGCTGTTTCTATCCTTCTTGTTTGATACAGCATTCGCAAGTATAGGCGGTAAAGGAACTTTATAGGTTTCTGTGCGTGGTTTGTAGTTATTGAATTTTTTTAAGGGTCTTTTGATCCAAAGGGGTGCCGTTAAACGAGGCATAATCACAGTTTTTGAGGGTTACAACAACAACACAGGTTATAAATTACCGCACTGAATTATTCAATTCCATTCATCAACAGAGGGTTCATCGATATTTTTAAAGCTAGTATTTCTGCTCATTCGCAAAATATACGTGGACTGAAAGGTGAAAAAAGTCTTAACAGTGCTTCTAAAACTATGGGAATCGGTAAACCTGCGGACGACAACCAATCCCCGGTAGAAGTCCAAATAGCAAGATTATCTCCCTTGAGCAGAATATTTTGTTCGTTGGCATTACATCTTGTTGGTTCGAATCCCACTTCGCCACGGGACCTACGGAGTTTCGCTTATGACTATTACAAATGTTAATTATAAGTTCATATATTTTAGGTTCTAAAATCTTAACACTTCACTTGCTATACTACAAATACATTGAAGGGATATAAGAATATTGTACAGTTTCGGTGACAACATTAAAGATGTCTTCAGTAAGGCTTCAGCGGGTCCAGCGAACGAATCGTAGCCTGTTATCTGTTAATTTATCTCGTAATAAGAAAACAATTTCTTTAAAAAATGTTATACCCACTGTTGTTTTTACCGCATGTTACTTTCCAAAAAATAAAGAAACCACTAGCATGGCCATAGGCCTATACAGACACATAAAGGCATCATATGATAAAAAAATAAAACTGAATAAACATCTATTTTATTGGACACTTCTATAATAGATGATACTCTGAGATCGTTTAGCTTGAAAATGTTCCCGTGATACGTTTTAAACCAAAGAAAATGCTTTTTTATAAATAGACCGACTTGCATCCTTGCCGAAAATATCAACCTTGTCAGCCCAAAAATGGAAAATGCAAAACATGTCTGAGCTAGCGTAACAAATGACGCACTGATAGTTTTAGTGAATAGATTCAAATGATACGCACCGACTAGTGTAGACACTTATTTTATGTAGGCCTATAGGATTGTTTTCATATATTTTCATTTTTGAAAAATTCCGACAGATTATCTGGTAACGAAAGGTACAGCACCATAGAGTTCCAAAGATTTGTTCATATAGTCAACTCTGCTGTTCGCTTCATTTGCTATGAACGTTGATCTCCGTGGTTATAGGCCCTATGTCGCCGATTTCGCCTTCTACAATTTTTCTACAGTTTTGTTCAGTTGTTCAACACCACATTTAGTAATTAATAAAGATACTTGAAGTTTATATTCTTTATAGTCCAGACAAGACATTTTTTAACACAATAGATATAGAGGCTGAAAATTCCATACAGGTCTAGTTTTCTTTACAAGTAAATGTTGCTACATTATCAGTCAAAAAATGATTACAGTATGTTAGAACAGTCGTTACAATATCTGTCAAAAGCTATTACGTAACGGTTGTTATGGCACCATAATTTTATTACATTTCCGGTTATTACTAATATTATGCATTGTCGGTATTTTATTACAGTATCCGTTGCAGCATATATACCAAGCTTAACGCTGCCGTCAAACAATGAGCTCTCTCATAGATAGTTTTCGTTCCAGTAACACCATTGTAGATATGATGGATTACACACTCCAATCGAATTTTGTTTGGGACAAGTCACTGTTTCGATAACTGTTCGACACATATTGATGGAATCTCAACATAAAACAAATATAGAGTTCGAGTTGTATAGGTGATTGGTTAGGCAAATAGTAAAATTTTCTACGAACTCCTTTTTGAATGAGGAATTTGTCGCTGTTTCTATCTTTTCGAACCATTAGACTTCAATTGGAATTCTTAGGACAATATACACAGTCTACTTGTTTGTGCTATTGGCATCAATCCCAAAGTATTTAATGTTCATGTTGCCAACTTGTCGTTCGTATTCGCTTGAAATGACTTCATTGGATATCGTATTTCTCTGTTATTATTTATTAATATGCTATAAGAAACAATCGATGTGTGAAGAAAGTACACAAAGTATGGCCAGGTTGTTTTTCCAATATATCTCTCTTCCTGTAAGCCACAGCAAACCATTTAAAACAATGGATTATCTCACCTGACAGGGCTAATCCGGATTATCGAATTAAGCTCCTCCTGTAGATATTGACACCTCTATAACTAGATGATACTGGAAGATCGTTAAAATTAAATCGTTCCCAGGCTACTTTTTATTTGTTTTATGCACTCCATAAAATTCATGTTGAGTGCTTTAAAATAATTAATTTCTATATTAAAATACAATTCAGCCCCATGCTGCTTGTTAAACAAAATGTCAATCCAGTTTGATCCATTAACTGTTCATAATACTTAAGTTAAAGATGTTGTACCAGGAGAATTCCCTGACAAGAATTCAATATTTTTTTTATTTTTCTCTTGCTGAAGACATAGTTGTTGGTTTCAATTTCACGCAATTCCAATTTCTCCAACTTCCAAGTGATTAACACATTTTTATTTTTAAAGCTGGGTAAACCCGCCGAAGATCATTTGTGACATATAAAGACGTTACAAACAGAAAATATGTAACGACAACGCTAATTCAGCGCAAAATATTTTATAACACAAATAAGTCTCGTTTTAAGCACAGACATGGATATGGACAAATCTTTACTTCTAAATACTTTATATAACTAATGTAAAGCCACAGTGACCGACGACTACAAATTTAAGTTTACGGGTGTTTTTTACATTTTCTACAGACCCATGTCATGCACTCTAAAGAGGCATATGTGAAACATACCGGTTCTAAAGTCTCAATAGGTCCCTGTTGTTAGATTCGTCCACATCAACTACCAATGTACATAAATATTTTACGTATGGGATAACCTTCGTAAATATATTCAAATTTGGTGTGCATGGGAACAGTTCGTCAGGTAACGAAGGGATACTGTCTTAGAGGGTATCGAAAGAGAAGTTCAAATCGAAAAACTCTTTGTCGGTCCCCTTTGTTTCTTTATTTCCTTGGGTCGATCTTCGTGGATGTGGAATATGTCACCGGTTTAGTCTTTTCCAACTATGCTTTCATGTTGGAGTATTGTACGTTGACCAAAGTCAATTGTCGATTTGAATAGCTTAAAATGAGTATATATATATTAATGCAGAGAAAGAAAATTTGCTTATATATATTTTTATATAAATGTAGAGAAAGAAAAGTTTGCTTGCCTCCACCGGGATTCGAACTATATATATGTTTTGTATATATATACCCAGAGACCCGAGTTCGAATCCCGGCGGAGGCAAGCAACATTTTCTTTCTCTAAATTTATAAAATATATATATATTGAATACCGTATTGCGCTTTCCATACACTTGGTAAGTAGTAGAAACAATTAATGTGTAAACAAAGAACAAAACTGAACATTATAGAACGGTTATGTCAACAGTGCAATCAAAATGCAATTGGAAATTAATACCACTATCTGCTGGAAGGTCCGATATTCAATAAAGCCAGAGTAAAATATATAAATAATTATTATATCTACTATCCAATCATGTACAAATTTAATGACTTATGTAGAACAACGCATCTGCCAAAACTGAGGTAACTTGTACAATTAATAAAATATATACCACTTCATTTAAATACCTTATAACCGGCCTCACTTTCAAAGCAATACCAAAATTCAAGACTTGTAATATTGATTGTATTTTGAAACTGTTAATATACCACTACTCTATTGTTATATTACCTATTATTTATATTTAATTTCCCTCGAAAATTATGGGAATCATGTTCATTGACTATGAAATAACCATCATGTTTTCTGTTTATGTCAATATGTATACCCTGCTTATACCCCTTTAATGGGGTCTGGGAGTAATAAATAAAAACTTGAAACTTGAAACTTGTTAAGGTGTGATTCAGGTATAAATCTCTCCTCCTAATCCACTTTGAACAATTTAGAATCTCACCTGAGTAGTATAGCGGCAGTTCAGGAATTAACTATAGCTCTTATAGGCATTGACACCACAATAACAATTCAATTCATTTTATTCACTCTGACAACCCAGGGTGGTACGAGAGGTAACTTTCAATACCGAAATTGATTTTTAAAAATAAAACACCTAAAACAATCCGTTATAGATAAAAAGATTAAATTAATTTTTTTTTCCAAGACTCTAAAAAAAAATGCAGTTTACCTCTTTTTAGAATATGGATATAAAGTAGTCGATACAACGTGCTTGAATACAGCAATGTCCTCCTCCATATCCACCGTTAAAACTAATTTGAGTATACATGTATTGAATTACATTTCTATCTCTGATGAAATGGTTCAAGTCTCGCCTTATGTCATATTTTAGGTGAGCTGATACAAACTGATATAAAAAAAAACACATTTTATCTCAGAGAGAAAACACCAGCTCATCGATGATCACTCGTGGATATTTACAAACAGAAAATATATAACATGAACGCAAATGTCATTCCCAAAATCTTTAATAGCACAAATATAACGGTCATAAAATGAAACTACATTGAAGTGTTTAGACAAAGCTACAGATGGTTTATTCTCAAATCTGCACAAATACATAAAATCCCCACAGTGACAGACGAATAAGTTTGTTAAGTATATGGATGTCTTGCTTATTTATCTTCCATAGAAGCAAGAACCGTAAGGAGACTCATGCAGATTCGATATTGCAAAAAATTAATAAGCGGCCAAAATTACAAATGGTTAATAGAACCTGTTTGAAAATAGCATGGGTTATTTGACTGATCTCGACAAAAGTTAAATGGTGATGTTTTGTTACAATAAGCTTGGTTCTGGTGAGCATTTTCGTTCAGGAAAGTCGATTCTCCTATTATTTCACCGTGAGAATTTTCGTTCACGAAACTCAGTTCACCGTTTATTTCTTCGTGAGAATTTTCGTTCATGAAAATCAGTTGTCCGTTTATTTCTTCGTGAGAATTTTCGTTCATGAAACTCAGTTCTCCGTTTATTTCATTGTCATATTTAACATGAGAATTGCCGAAGTTTGTCTGGGACGGATTTCTGTTAGTATGATCTCTATGGGGGTCCATGAGCAATTCACCCTGGTAGCCACATGCTTCCAATAGGGCAGGGAGGTTACTTGGCTTAACGCTGCCTTCCTGTAATGTACTTTCGAATTGATGGCTGTCGTTCCAGTAACACGATTGTTGATATGATTGATTATACTCCAATTGATTGGTTTCTGGTGGGGACAAGTCTCTGTGTCGATACCTGCTCGACGAACATTCGTGCAAGATGGGTGGAATTCTCGACTCAAGCAGCTAAAAATAAAACAAAATGTTTCGTTGAATATTGAATCGGTCATTGAGTAGAAAACCAAATGTTCAAAAAAGAGAATATGAATAATGAAAGAATAATACCCAAAACATTACACTGTACGAGTGAAAACTAATCACAACGTCATAAATATATTTTGAAAGATGAATTTAAGGAAAAAGTTGCATACATATTTCCCTCTATTCTAAAGATCAGTATGTAGGTCAACAAGAAAGATAATTATTCTATATCATGGGGAGTTTATATACACTACTTATAACTCATATTTTAACTGATTGCCTGCACGTGTGGTGCAACCATGTCCATGTTATAT
>JAVFBZ010141950.1:0-21186 GCA_032466195.1 Katharina tunicata
TCACAGCTCAGACACACTTTGATGTACCGATGTCACTCCTAGTCAACAGTGTTAGCCACACCCCTTACAAGGTTCAAAATGTTAGCTCGTTACAAACAAGGTCATTCACCACGGCTGGATCAAAGTAATTGTCAGCAAATATGGCTAGCCCTCTTTCCGTTAATTTGAATAAGTGCTTGATTTATTCTGGTCCGTACAAGCTTCGTACCCAATGAATAACGGATGGCCATAGTTCTTTAATTCCATTGTTTAATATGTGGCATGTTTCCCCTATATACTTCTTGCTACGTACAAGTTAATCGATACACACAATCCTTGGGTTGAGGGTTGTCTGTTAGTCGGCACTTAATTAATGTGACTTGTATTTGATTCTTATGACTTATGTTATTAGTGAAAAGTCAATTCGTTCGGTCTGATAGCTCATTGCTCCAATGAATCGGAGGTTTATTCAGACGGGGGACACTATTTTATATTGAAAACATTTACCGGAATATTGTTTTGCGAGATATATAATAAAATTTGATATTAAAAGAACGGAGAGTGAGCTTACATGATCAATCTGTCGCCTCCTACGAACCGGACCCAGTACATAGGATTTTAAGAAAAAAGTGTAATTCTCGCAAAGTCATTTCTAATCTTACATCGATAGTTATTAAATTTGAAAAAAATATTTCATCAAATCACTTGATTCAAGAAAATATACAGTCTTGTTGACAACAGCAGTCGTGGTTGTTGACATGGCATAACGGAAATTCAAGATAGCGGCAATCCCTATTGAAACTTGTTGTTTGGCCCAATTAGTGTGAGTTTTGTTAAATCGGAGTATTTTAATTCATTATTTGTCATTATGATGGTTTTATGTGGTCGGGTCGTTACATAAGTTGGCATTATGGGCAAGGTTTCCCTTGAAAGTGAGAAGCGACAGTTTGCTTATGCTAACTTACTGTCGCTCTCCGTCCGATAATTATCAGAAATTATTAAATAAAAATAGGAACTACATCTGTCACTAAGTAGGTTACTGTATCATGTAAGTGTTTTTTTTTTCTCCTGTATTAAGTTGTTACTAAGGACACAGGTCTGAAAAGGCTTATCACTCTTAAAATAAACAGATCCGGTAGACACGGAAGTGATCGGTTGTCGGTTGTAGACGCTTTTAAATAACTCCGGATATTGAGTCTGGTGAGAAACCGGAAATTCAGCACTCTTCCTTTAAAACAATCGACAACAGACTCAACAAAACCGGAAGCTCTGTTTAAGGCGGACAGCAATTACTGTATCGTGCTGATAGACACAGGAATAAATCGCTCTGGTTGTATCACCGTGTAAATCATGATTCGTCCTTGCTTTTTTTTTTTTTAACTTGGTCTCGTTTTGATTTATTTTAAGAAAAGTTCCATCTTACCGTATAGTTCGAAAAGTGTGTTCAAGTAAACAGATATTTGTGAACATTTTTAATTTAAATTACGTTTAAATAAGTTTATTGTAAAATGAATCAGGCCTTTGATGTCTTCGGACACCTTTTCGTCATCAGATATCTCAGGAGGTCGATCACATCAATGAGCACAATACTGCCAAACACTAGTACGATGAAGACAATGCCCGCGGAGCCCATTGCCTGCGCTGACGGCCGCTCGTCCGGAACACTAACGTAACGGTTTCGTTCTCTTGAAATGTTCCTCTGGTCAATCTCTAGATTGTCCATAATACTTTTGATGAACGCTTCTTTAGTGACATTGATTGGTGTCCACAGTGAGCAATGACGTCCCAGACATGGACATGATCCACTGTTCGAATACCAAGACGTGTTAGTAACAAAGGTGGTCCCACCATAAATGTGATAATTAGAGCTGGTGCCCATCTCTTCTGTGTCCGATGGAGAAAATGTTGAGCCACGAAGATTGTTCTCGTCAATAGTATGTCTTGACGAGGGTATCAAAGTGGAGCTGTCGACGATCGTATATTCTGTAACATGCGTACTATCCCCAGGCATAAACCCCGCGGGCGTGCCATCTGCGGACGCAATTCCGATTTCTGTGGTTTGAAACGCCCCTATGTTAGCCACCATTTCTGGAATCTTTTCTGTAAAAATGTAACAAAAATGATTATCTTAATGATCAATAAAGATTTCATACTGTCTTACCATAAAATTTGAAAACAAATTTATTTTGTTACTTCATTCAGAGGTGGCGTCTCAGCTTAATGGCTGAAGGAAGTCACTATCGATCTTTGGCAAGAAACAATAGAATCTGGCAAATTGAGCTCCGTCCAGCAACTCAAAAAAAATGTGTCTAATGTAGAGCTTTCAAATCTGCCAAAACAAGCAACTGGATAGTCAAGTAGACCTTTAAATGGATACAATTTGATTTATTCACTATATTTAGTTTCATGTTGTTTAACATATTGACCACGTCGTACTCAAGAATATTTCACTTACATGAGAACTTTGAGATGCTGGTGTTTGGTGGAAAGCTGGGAAGAAGCCTCGTAAAACCAGTCTGTGAACCGAAAACCCTCCCTTATTACCTAAGGTCCACAGAGGGAATCGAACATTCCGGGCACAGTGAAGAAAACTCAGTAGAACAACGCTTAACAAACTGAGAGACACGGCGCAGCCCCAATTCACAATTTGAAAAATGCTTATAACTCATCCCAATAAAGAAGTATACGTCTTGTGATATTTAAGTATACTAAGTAGAAAAATTATAAATTCTTTTTGACTCAACGTTTCTGATTATTCAGAAAACCATCAGCAGGGGGAAATTTAACCAGGGACCAATATGTATTATAAATGTAGAGAGAAAAATGTGCTCGCCTCCACAGGGATTCAAACTCGGGTCTGTTTGGTAGTCTGAACAATGACGGTTATTTATGTCATGAGATGATCTAGACAAATGTTTCATTCAGTTTTGCTCGATGGATTTAATTCAGGTGATTTTTATATTAAACCCAGGCCTTCTTATTTAAAATTTGATATGGTAAAACGGCACGAGATCGCATTAAGGAAGTTGTCCATATGATCCGAATTTTAGTTATATCAGAAAATGAATCGGTATCTGGTTATACATGTATGTATTGACTAGGGCGTTACAATAAGCCAAGCAAACACAAATATGTCCTTATATCATGACAAAAAGGTTAAACCATCAACGAAATGTTATAAATAAATATATTATAGACCTGTCAATTTTAATTTAAAAAAAATAGTACTTTAATTTGCTGTCAAATCTCATAACGTATAAAGATTAAAAAAAAATTATCGCTAAAGTCGCAATCACATAAAGAAAGATTTCTCCAAAGAGAATTAAATATACAAAATAACATCAAAACCTGTTTTTCTTATGGGGTGTAACAACATCGTTATAACGAATTTGTTAAGTCATTATAACAACTTAATCATCTCGTTATAACAAGTTATCTCGTTATAACGATTTTAACATCATCTTTTTATTTCCATCTCCCTTCTAGGCTTTAGTAGTGACCAAATGCCATGTTAAACTTGTCAGTTGAAGTCATATTGCTGCGTGCTATAGTACGGCATGTTGTGTCCTGTCGTTATATTTTCATAAACTTACCAAAAACTTGTACTTCACATAACGTGAGGTAATCTCGACGCCGTAAAGATACAGTCAAAAATCTCCCACTAACAGGTGTTTTACAGTTGAAGTCTATGATCAGAGGCAAAGTGCGTTCTTTGCTTTCGTAACATAGCACTTGGTATCTACTGGACAAGGCGTTACTCAGATGAACCCGGAAACCCACAAGTCTCTTCGAGCCTGAATCAGATAATAAAGATTAAAAACAATTAAGGTTATAGCCCTTTACTGTTTGAAGCACAGGACAAATGGCACTGTAATTATTTAAGACACGGTTTCCACCCATATCAGTAACAATAAGATCCCATGCTATTTTGTCGACTATACGTTAATCCATTCTTTGGTCTGCATGTCCTAGTGTGCTTATTGTATGTTGTGAGTGAAACCGAGGTCGGAGAGAGGTGGCCGGCAGTAGCTATAAGAGCTAAATTACCATAAGTATCGTGGTAGACATCAAGCAATTTAAAGCATCACTTTAAATGGAAGAGTGAGATACAGACAACAGTAAAAATATTGGAGATGACAAAAACGGAACATCGCCAAGAAACACTTAACAGTAAACAATGTTCAGTTGAAAATTATATTTATATAAATTCAATAAAAATCGTTCTCTGGTATTCAAATTAACAAATGCACCAAATGACAGTCAGTAAGAATAAAAATACAGATATGTGGTATTTAATTAGCGCTTCAATCTATTTACACCAATTAAATAGTTGTGTGTTTTGTTTGAAATAGACCTATGCATTCGTTGTGCGCTGAAAGGCAGCTTGTTACAGCTCACTGCGAACAAATTTGTTTGATTTGGTTTTACGCTGTAATTAACGATTTTTACTTAAAGGAAGGCCAACCAGGCCAAATGGTGACGGCAACCACTGTCATTGACAACGGCAACACTACAAATAGACTTCCGGGTATCCCTTAGCTCAGAGAGCAATTCCGAATAGATTATTATTAAGGGCCATTGTGATACGTTTTAACGCACATAAAGTTCTATACTCGGAGAGGACCCGCTACATTTCGGGTCATCAAAGGCAGTTTGCTTCTCGATATAATATTGGACATACAGTGTACCCTTTCCAAACGGTCATGTAGGTATGGCATCGTATTCCCTTCTCCCGGAGTCGCGGGGCAACCAGAGTTTATTTGGTTTCTATGTTAGATTTTGCGTCTTATGCAATGATTTGCTTTACATAAATAATTAGTAGCCGAGAATCTTGATAAAAAAAAAATCCTTCATGTAGATGCCAGCTTCTCTGACAATTTGACACATTCTATAGTAAGTAATTTGTGCATGTAACTGAGAAAACAACATTAAAAAAACAATCTTAGATATGAAATGCAAAGCTTGTTGTGTAGATGAAATTCGTATAAGTATAGTTAAACAAGTTGCTCCAACCATCAGTTCGCCGATTGCCACAGTTATTAATCTATCTTTTAGAAATGGGATAGTACCAAGTAAGATGAAATCTGCTAGAGTAACCCCAATATTTAAATCAGGTGACAATCAAATTGTGCCAAACTTCCGTCCAATATATGTATTACCCTGCTTTAGCAAATCTTGGAGAAAATACCACTATGACAACAAAGATTTAGATGCAAATGATATTCTTTCAGGCAACCAATTTGGGTTTAGATCTAATCATAGTACTGTAAGTGCGGCTGCATCACTGTATGGTAAACTAATGGAATCTAAAGAGGATAAGAAATTCAGTGTAGTTGGGTCAAGATGGACCTATCAATGGCGTTTGATACTGTGAATCACGAAATTCTGTGCTCAAAACTAAATTGTTATGCTTTTAAAGAGAAGTCGCTCAAACGGTTTACTAGTTTTTTTTTGTATCAGATCGCAAACAATTTGTTAAGTATAACCATTTCATTTATGCACTTGAAAAAGTACTCACGGAGTACCCCAAGACTGTATCCTCGGACCAGTACCTTTTCTCATATACATAAACGATTTGAGCAGTACATGTATGTCAAACAAACAACATACAGTTATATTTGCTGATGATACTAGCACTGTTTCAACTGGCGACACTATTGAAGAAGCACTTGGATGTAATGTCTGCCGAACTTAATAAACTTTTCCTATGGTTCTGTTGTAACAGGCTGTCCGTGAACATAACAACTAAGTATATCATTATCAAGCCGTCAATGTTTAGGACGATTGATAACTCCCAAAAGTTGGCATTGGCTGGTTCAGAAATTGAGCGCTTGTCGAGTTACACAATATTAGGTTCTACTTGAATGAAAAATTCAACTTGACCACTCATATTCAATAAATTGGTGTGAAGATATCTAGAAACATTGGAGTTATCAACCATATGAAACATATTGTTAATAAAAAAATCGCTATCCTTGCTGTATTTTTCTCTAGTTCATCCATATCTTCATTAGTGTAACCTGATATGGGGCACTACTTTCATCACGCATCTCAACCCCCTAGTTGTTATCTAAAATCGAGCAATTCGTGTTACTACAACACTAATCTTCAAAAAGTTCTTCCCATAGCACATCAGAACACTTTTAACATCTTACTACTGGTCCACAAATCTATCCATCACCCCTATCTTCTTCCATCCTCCATAAATAGCATGTTCACAAGACAGTTGACAACACAAAGGCATAAAACTAAAAACACAGCATTTGATTTGTACAAACCGTTCTACACAACAAATCTATCATTACACTCTCTTAGAATCCAAGGGCCACGTGAATGGAACAAATTGCCCCTACTGCTTAAGCAACTGCCAAAGTATCTCTCTGTTCAAAACTTAAAAATTTTCTACTGGAACATATATGACTTCGTCTTTTTTGTGTATGTGTGTGTGTGTGTGTCAACTATTACTACATCGGAAGCGATACAAAACAAATAAATATTTGATATTTTCCGAAATACTGAATCTAAAGCTCTGTTTGCTAAGGGATATAACAAGCCCCTTGTGATTTTACTCCCACCGGATTGAAAATAATCTGATACTTATTTACTTTTATAATGTTCAATGCATTGCTTATATATTGTTTACATGTTCTTCTTGGAGGAAATCAGATAACAAAGCGTATGTTTTAATCAGCTTTGTCATTTTAGTTAAAAAATCCTTGAGCTGGTCATTAACATCAAGCAGCCAATCAATCAACACAAATCAACTGACGAAATGTACATAACAAAGACATGTCTACTTAATATTGTTGCTTTTAAATGCCGCTTAAACAAGAAATATACATACACCCAACGCAGCTGATCACGTCTTCGCGGTTGAAAATCCTTACTTTATCCACAGTGAAGATTTCGCCAAGGTCCACTGTCCACCAAGGGTTACTTTCCAATTGTGAATGAGCACACGTACCGGAATTCATGTTAGCTATGATGTTACCGTCATTGGCGTACGACGCAACATTGCTGAAATATTGCGTGGATATGCTGGACGGCTTGAGCAATGATAAGTTTTCTGAAAAATAAATTGCTAAAGCATGAGGTCATCAACAATTCTACCTTTGTATTTCTGGTTATAACGGATCACGCTACTGGTGGTCATTATAGAAGTGGTTTGTTTTACCCGGCTTTAGCAACAACAAATCATTAAATTGTATTGCGGATTTCCATTTAGATTTACAAAATAACATTGAAAAACGACAAACCAAAAGGGCCATGTTTAAATGATGAAAGTATTTAAGTTTTTTGGTAAAAGCTCTCTTAGAGTAAGAACATAAGCCGTTGCCGGCTGAAGCCCTTGCGAGAATATAACCTACGACCCTCACAGTACTTACCAACAGTAAACGAGGTCTTTGATTCGATTCCCACGAAGGCCTCAGCCTCAAAAAAATTCTTAACTATAATATATTCAATCTAAAAAAGTGTTATACTTCAAAAGGAAACAAATACTGTAAATTAAATGCTGAAAAATGCTGATTTCGTAACGAACAAACAAATATGTCAGTTAAGGATCATGAAAAAATTAGGTAACGAAATAAAGACCCAATGAATTAATTTCACACTTACAGGTATATTAAACAATGATTGCCAGGCTCATGCACATATCTACTTTTGACGCTAATAAATCAATAGAATTATTAACATTATTTTCCCTACTTATTTATATGTACACTTTGTTTGTAGGATTTTTGTTTATTGTAGGATCCGGAGATCGCGAACCCTTTGATTCCGGTTTTCCACCATACACCGGAAAGTCGTCATTTAAGGGAACTGCTCTTTAGCTTATGTTAAGCCTGTGAAATAAGTAAATATGGAAATTTTATTCTTATGGAATTTTGTTTTGGCCAGGTAATCTAACCTAATCAGGAGCTTCTCGTTTACCATCATGACTTACCAGGGTCTCCCGTACAACATCCGAAGATGAATCCAATGCAAACTGTCAGTTTTAAACAAAGAGCCATTGCGGACGCCTTGACAAAAGTTCCTTTTAACAAACTTGGACCTTCTTGACCAAATGATAGGTGTAAACTGCTGGTCCAAGTGAAGATCGTATCGTCATTACCAAATAGGATTCCTTCAGTGATTCATTTTACTAGAGAGGAACTAAAGAAGCATAGAAACATGACCATGATTTAGAGTAACAAGTCAAAATGCGTTCTGTATTCGCTTCAGGCATTATTGCTGTTAAATAATCAATTATATTTCTTATTGCAATACTTTACCTACCTGAAATATTGATCGTAGGCTACCATAGAGGGTGTAATGGATGCATAGCCAAACACAGTTACTTCCATTTACTATTATTCCAAGCTCTGTCAAATTAATTTGGATTGAGACAAGAGTCATGTGACAAATGGTCCATTTATTTGCTACTTAATTATTAATATATACATGCAACTACAACATTGCCAAGAAATAAAGGTTATGTATAAGTAAACAAGGGACACAAATCAATTGTGAAGGCTTCACAACAATAGGTTTTTCAACAATAGGCCTCTCAACAAAATGGATTTACTTCCGATTCTCATGAACTCAGTGAACACTGCGGCACATCGCTGCACACTAGGCTACCACCAACCATTGAAGCTTTAACGCCAGCTTAAAATGTAAACTTTTTATAACAATAAAGTTCACGCATATTCATGTGTAGGTTGTTTATGTACTTTGATAATGGTTATTGTCGTCATTAAATGAAAGTAAAAACCAACACAGTTTAATAGTAAAACTTTGTTGGTTTTTACACAATATAGACATTATAGAGTGATATTAAAACTATTGTCTAGAATAAGTAGAACTGCCTCTTCATTTGATTAGGGTGCGGGTTAGGATTATGGATGGCTGCCTTTCAGTTAAATGATTACAAACTACATCTATACGGATTACGTTATATACGTGATTCGGTTTTCGCTACGTTGTGAGCTCAGTCATTCCAAAAACCTGGGTAATAAAGTGAATTTGGCACAAGCTTTTGGTCCTTGGCGATAGGAGTATTAAAATAACACGAGCGGTTTTCTGTTGTGTTCTTTGTCTCGATTCTGTGTTACCAGGGACGTTCTAGATCGTTGAATGTACAAATTTGGAATTGTATGACATTTGAACAAGTGACCGTATATTCGTAGTAAACTTCAAATCAAATGCACACCGTTTACGAACAAGATTAATCTGGATTGACACACACCTTTAAATATGGTTGAAAGACATCTTGGATGATTTTTCAACTGTTACTTAAAATCAAATACTTAGTTAAAGACATCAGGATTGTTGAGGGGCCAACAATATATCACAATATCAAATTTTGGAATGCTATAGGGCTAAAAGTAAAATGAATTTTGGAACTAAATCCTTTCCTTTAAATGCATTCTACCTTGAAATCGGCTTCCCGGTATATTTTGTTCGCTAAAATATTGTTTGACCGTTGTTAGTCTTATGTAAATACTAACAATATCAAAGTATTATGAAAAGCATTGAGTTGATGTTTTCTATCTACCAAATCTTTAATGTCTGTAATTTAAAGTTCAGTTTGAAGGTGTATGTTTTAAGTTGAAGTTCCTTTGGCCGTAGAATTTAAATCATGTGAAAAGTCGTAGGATGTTCTTTGCTATTTAGCCTGTTCTGGATTATACACTTAGAATTGTATTATTCGACAATATCGCCCAAAATGTTATGAACAAACAAAACTAAATGTTTCGGGAAAATGTGTCATTTTTGCTTTATTATCAAGTCCTACAGATAATTTTGCAACTTTATTGACGGATTAATATCGGACCGTCTTGGGTTTAGTAGCAGCTAGAAGAAAACAAGGGTCCACAAGGGAACAAACCAGATAGCTACAAGTTCCGGATTCTGCAACAAAATAATGTTATAAACAGGGGAATTAATAGCTAAAGTGAACAAGCTACTTTGACTTTCGCAAGAGGGACTATTAGCAATATATTATCAGTTGTCTCATATCACTAAATGCCTGAAATTCATTAGTCACTTATGCTTTAAAATTAATAAACTGAAATAGGACAAACCAGCGAGTTTTGATCGATGCTTTAATAAGCCGGATAGGAGTGTCAATGGAAATGTTGTATTCTGGGATTGAAGGAAGATAAACAAACCGAACACTTGATTTTGTAGTATGCAGGAACATTATAGAACGGTTGTGTAGACGACTTTAAGCGCTGGAAAGTCCCCTAGCTTCGTAATTATTTGAGAGAAAGAGGCTTGATAATTCTTCCAAAAGAGAAGACGAGTTTGTGCCACAGAGGCGTGTTCAGACGGATGGAACGGATGGAAAACAATTACCACCCGCATATTGTTTCTTCGTCCTATCTTCTGCAAGTATAGAACAGAGTTACACGTGACTGTCGTCAGCCCCAAAAAAGGGAAGAACGATTACGAAGTTCTTTTGGGATGGAATTCAAATTCTGTATAGATTACTCGATGCTTCATGTTTTATAATACGTATAAATGTGCTTCAAGGCACGTAATGGGAATACCTCGAATGTAATAACACCATTAACCACTTCCGTTGCTCTGTCTGCCTTAACATTTTTACAGATGCTGACACTGCTATTATTGTGTTGAATGCGTTGAAGAATGGTTCGAAACTGACCTGACTGGAGAAAAAGATATAAGTAAATTTGTTTTATAACTTTTTGTATTGCTTAAAAGACCAGTACACTTTTGTTTCTTTATCAAATTTGTTACATTAAATTTTCCATATTTGATAGACTTGTTTTACCAAAGCAAATTTCATCATCAAATAAATGTAAACAAATCTGTTTTTAAACGATATTCTCACATTTGACCAACGTATTTAATGACTTCTCAGACATTGGGTGACTTTACAGTTATCTTAATTTTCTTATAAACTAGATATGCGGACATGGCGTTGGTTTAATGTGTACTAGATAATAGCACAATTAAGCACTTTATACTTTTAGCACATTCTGACAAATGCTTTTATATGTGTATATGGAATGCTTGATTGCCTACAGTAAAAGCTTCTGAGCAGTCCTGCACATACATGTAGCTAGTGGTATCGTTACCAGCTTTTCATACATTCTACCTGTACCTATATTCACTATATTTATCTAGTTATGTGTGTGTATATATTTGTTTGTAAAGTGTATAATTATTTTGTATATATTATTCGGTGGTAACATAAATTAATGTAAACCAAAGATAAAGATAAATCAAGTAAATGAAAAAAGTTATCTGGAAGTAATATACTGCGAAGTTCACAATTATAAGAATAACGTAATACCTTCAAAGGTCGTTGATGTAACCAATGCTTAACTCCATTCCTAAAATTCGACATATTGTATAATGTTCAAACAATACCTCATTTGTTAACTAAAAGTCTTTATTTTCTATAATAACTTAGAAGAAGTTGTCGTTGTATTACAGAAATAAACATTAAAAAATAGATTAAAAATGCCTATATTTGTGGCCTGGTCACTGAATGGAAGGAAAAATCCATGGCCCAGGGTGTGGCTCTGGGGAAAACAAGGAAATTTGACAATATATCCATTGCGGCGTCTGAACACGACGCCAATCTCTATGATGGCCTTAGTAATATGCTAGAAAAGAATTCACCCACAGCCATTTCAAGTAGAGAAAAAGTCCGTTTTATGGAGTACTCGGTTGCATCTCTTGTTCATGGTAAATATTACATATAATGGTATATTGAAACTGGCCGGGGAATATTCTTTTTTTTATTCAAGTTTACACAAAAATCTCAAAGCGCAATATTTTCTCCCAATTTTCTTAAATTATGTCAAACTATGATAGTTCCGAACAGGATGACGTTAATCTGATTGGGTCACACCAGTGTTGAAACGAAACGCATTTAACTGAATAATAGAAAGAAACGCGCAAAGTAGTTCGTAGAGTAATAATAAATAATATAAAAAAGTGCCATTACACTTCAATGAAACATCATTTCACGTACATGTAAATAATAAATTTGTTTTTCTGCAAATACAAGTTTAAACAGAATAATTAACTTTTTAAATATTATCCATAATATCTTATGTTATGCTAAGAATTAATAGCATTTAAACTCCTGCCAATTTGTACGTTATTATCTTCCAAATATTGATTGATTGTTTAATTCGCTTTATTCGGCGCCCCTTTAATTTTTATATTATTATAACAATATCAGCATCAACGTCGGCTTCTAGAGATAGTATATTAATTCAATCATCATCATCATCATTATCTGCTGCTACTTCTGGTTTGTGTTTTATTTTATTTTATTATATTACAATTTTAAATAAAAGACAACCACCAATGAAACCAAATATTTAAGTGCTGGAAAGTATTGTCAAAAGTAACAAAACCTTTCTGGTTTTCTGTACAGTGGAGTCGGCCTGTTATACATGCATGCCTTACAATTATTTTGTTTGATATTTGTTTTATTGAAGACTCATTCTCTAAAGGGATTTATAAGACTATAGACGGGAATAGAAATATGACCAGTACTTTTTGTTAATATTTGCAGATGCCAGGGACAATAATTTGGATATCCTGAGTTCATCAAATGATTCAGGTTAGCATTCAGTTTTAGTTGTTAATGTGTGAATTGATTCATTGCTTTATAATATCATCGGATTTTCATTGGATCCCTTTCGTTCCGATTATTACGTAACAAATTGACACCTGTAACTTAAGAGATCAAACAACTCAGATTGAAATCAGTTTGTATATTTTAGATATATGCTGTGTGACAATAATGGAATGATAAGGGTTAATTTGAGAAGTTTTGTTTGCAATTGATACAAGTACATGCACAGTAAGACATTGTAAGATTGTAAGATTGTTAATTGTAAGTTGAACATTGTTTCTTTGAGATATGTCTGACACCTGTTTTTATTGTTTTGTATGTTCACAGGGTCTTCTTTAGTCTTTCGTCTTTTTTTTTTTGTTAATATTTTTTGAGATGATTTCCTTCAGGATTGATCTTCTCTTCATTAATCTTCACCCATGTTGCTGAGTTAAATAAAGTTTGTTTTCGTAACATCGGATTGAACATCATTTCTTATGTCGCACGTGTATACAGGATATATCTCTACATCTCGATTAAAACTTCAAGTCTCAATGAAACTGTGTAACTGTTGATTGATCTAAGGAGACAACACTCCTCTCTCTTCAGCAGTAGCGTGGTCACTATGAAACAGCCATGGGGGAAAGTATCAGGCAGGAGGAAGGAGTTTGGTCAAAACTATTCTGACATCGATTGCGACAGAAAATTCCGCAACATGAAACTAAGGGAATTGTTGTCTCTTTAAAAGTATAAATCAAGTCTTAACATAATATAACATGCCTTAAATGCAATGATTTGATATGCTTTTTTAACTAACTTTTCAAAAGGCATAAGCTGAATAAAGAAAATTCGAGACGAACAGAAATTTGTTTTAGAAATGTCGATGCTTTGATCTGATGGACGAACTTCTGCAGGGGATCTCGCAGTTGAGCTCCTTGGAGCATTCCCATGGACGAGGACGCACAACCATTCCCAAATACAACGGACGCTACGACACCCGACGACCAAGATAGCCTGCCAAACGCAACACCCAACAAAACACCTAAACGATACACCTAAACGATACAGAAAAGCCGAGTCACTGCTGCAAGAACTGAGAAATGATTTTATTAGAATGCACAATGAACGCATGTAATTAATTAGAAACAAGGAGAGTTTAGGCGCTAGAGCCGTTGGATTTTAAGCCTATACTATAAGATCATTATATACCATCTATTGCGTGTCAGTCCAATGGCAGAATTACACCACTCTCTGGGTTCTTTGCTTTAGGGGGACTTTTTAGGCTTGTCCTGAGTTGTCTTTGTTTTCAGTTAATCGAGAACACAGAAACCTGCCAACTAATGCATAGTTCTGTTGACCTCTCTTGAGCTATCAGAATAAGAAACACACACATAAACCAGACCCCTCCCTGCTCGTAAGATAGAATGTATCAGACAGTTTTCAACAAGGGTGGCCTTACGTAATTTGTAAAAAATCATATAATATCAGCAAGCTAGAATACATTCTATATACGTATGTGGTCAACTTCTTAATTCTCAGTTTATACACTGTCAAACAGTTATTATAAATGACAAAGGTTAATAGTATTTTCGTGTTTTTGGGTATCACTGTTCCTGAACAGATTCTATAATCCAGATAAGTTCGAAGGATGAGTTTACTCCACCTAGTGCTGAGAGACCAACTTAGAAAAGAAACGACGGTGAGCAGAAAGAAAGTGGTACCTAGCCAGAGAAAATGTGAGACATTTTTTAAATTTTATAATTAAGTCATGGGAAAATTGATAGTTTGTTCTTTATATGTTAGGGGGATCAGGCAAGCAAAAAAGAGAAAATGTATGTTCAGGTTTCTCAAGCAAAAAAAAAAGGTGACATTGCTGTGATTCAAGGGGCATATATTCTGCCTGAAGATGTGGTGACATGGGAGAGGGAGTTTCTACATTTTAAGGCTCAGACTGACGCCTTCGCCCAAAAATAAACTCGTCCACCTTAACTGTCCTAAAATTCGCAAAAGACGGCAGTCGATTAAACATTATTTCTTAAAAAGAAAGTGGCTGCCGGCTTAAGAACGATGTCTGCTGGAAAACAAGTTTTTGATGAATATGATTCCCGTACATGCTATTTTCATTCAAACTATTATCCAGTCGTCTCTTTTCTAACTATATAAAAACAGTTAAATGTCACTGCAAACAAGTATGCTTGAAATACTTTTTATAAAGGTTAAATAGATACCTGCTTAAAAATAAGACTTAAATAAAATACGGACTTCATCATAAGTATCGAAAATTAAATTTGCATTTTATAAATATTGACTACGTTAAAAATTATTGGCAAAATATCTCAGATTGTTAAACTCTTTCGTGTTGTTTGTATTGTGGAGTTTAACGCTGTACGTAATCCGCGAAAGCCTTTAATCCGCAATAGCTGGTAATCCGCGATAGCCAGTAATCCACGATAGCAGTATTCTCCATGGCTTGTAATCCGCAATAGCCGGTAAACCGCATTAAACAAAACCTATTAACAATGACAATATTATTTAATACATTCTACCTAAACATGTACGGGTGGTTAGGTGGGAGCCTCTTATACCATGAAGCTCTTTGAGGCAAGGGGCACAAGATGCCGATTTGTTGTGGTGTCCTGTTTTGTTAATGTTATGCAAATGGTTTGTCCTTTCTTGCATGTTGTCGTTTACGATGGTTTCCTTCACCGATTTGACTGGCACGCCGTCATATAAGTGAAAAAACTTTACTGCGGCGTAAAACCCCAATCAAACAAAACACAATTCATATTAAAATGCGCAGCTGGTGCCATTAAACTGGCCAATTAATCGACATCAGACCTGTGAGATATGTTTAAAGAAACAAAACTAGAGCAAAGCAAAATAAATAAGATGGCACTTTCATTTAGGCGCAAATCGCATATAAAATCTGCGGTGGGTCTATGGAGCAGATATAATCTTTTCTGGAACGTAAAAAAACATAGCTTTTTGTCCCTAAGAATGATATAATGCTAGACATCAACTATAATGGCTTCGATAGCAGCCTATATAAACCATGTTTGTTCGCCATGCAACGTGTCGCTGAACTCATTTATATTCATACAAACAGACAACGCGTGTATCAACTGATCTCACTTTATCAGTTTCCAATGGCCCAATGCATTTGATTGATAGCTAGTGGAAGTGTATACCTGCTGTTTTAATGTTATTACGCCCATTTCTCTCTAATATAAGAGATGTTGTTTAGAAGGTTGTTGTTTATAAACGGTGCCTTCTCTGATCCTATAGGGTAGTACCATCTGGGGTACCTCAGGGCTCATTTTTGGGCCCTCTATTATTTCTAATTTGCATAAACGACATACATGTAGCTGTAGAATTAAATTGTACGATAAAAGTGTTTGCTGATGATACATCACTTTATATCACAGATGACACGTACGAAATAACTCGTCAAATAAATTCAGACTTGGACAAAAACATCTACAATGGCTAGTGACACATAATCCATCCAAAACCATAGCCATTCTATTTTCTAACAATCAGGTACCCTCTTTAACACGACCTCTTTTAAATAGGAAACTGTGTGACATCAGAAGGGGACCTTCATAAACACTTAATGATTTCTTTCCAAAGCAACGCAAAATGGGGCTCTCATATTATCTACATTGGCTAGAGAGTTTCCCCAATGATCAATACTTTTTGTTCCCTTAAATACAGGCTTTCACGAAATTCATTACTGGCCTTAACTCATTTGACTCATCTTTGACTACGTGGTGTGGGTAAATTGAACCCAACGCCAGGGGGTGGGGGGTGTTGGTGGGAAATCGATGAAACATCTTATTCACACCGCCGCTATTTTGTATTAGAAGCGTCAGATTCTGAGAAATGTCTGAGAAACCTGTTATTCGAAACCCCCCAATGGTTTACTCAGCAGCGTTCTGACTTGACTAAAATCACCATACCTGCTGGCCAAGCGCTCGGCATTATTATGGGATTCTGTTGAAAGGTCAGAAAATAGCTTAGACATGCATGATGGAGTTTACGGTTAATTAATAACAACCTGAAAGAAGTGGATGTTGCGAAATTTATTAATGGCAACTGTACTATGATTCCTGGCTATTCTCTGAAGAAAACAGATACTTTCTTGTCCTTAACAACATCTGGAGGCAAGGATGATGTATTGAATACTGTTCTTTCCAGTTTACTGGAGGAAATAACCTCATTGTTTGAAAAAACTGTTAAAAGATCAGACACCGGGTGGCATCAATATTTTCCAAAACATTAGACGAGTTCCCTGAATGCAAATCAACAGTACATCAAAACAAATTTCAGGAGTCTGTGTTTGACCAGTTGGATCATATAAAGAAGGCCAAGTCTTCGGCCAGCCAATATTTCATCGAAGGGTCCATTATGTTCAATTTTAACAAGGTGGGTCAGCGGTTAGACGACATGACGGAGGACGACAAGTACGAATCAATATTCCCTGCCACTTCTCTGAAAAAAACAAAATGACCGCCGCTTAATAAAAGGAACGATTAATAAGCATTCACGAGGCCAAACGAACCCACCTCCGTCAAAAGCAGGAGGCAAAGCAGGCAACGAAACAAAAGCTGCTTAACCAATCGACGGAGCTTACCAACGCTCACGGACTGTGGCAAACACCCCAAGAGGTGAACATACACTTGACAACATACATGTTTAAAAAAAGAGAAAATCGGTGCTGTCAAAGGCCAAATTAATTTCAGAAAGAAAGGTCTCCATCAAAATGCCGAGAAAAAGCTTTTGGGGTTTTCTGCAAACAAACAGAAGTTAACTCTTGATGAATTGGTAAAAAACCTTACTCGGCTAATTAATGAAGCAGCTGAATCTCAAACACAGTCCGGAGAGGTTTCTTCTATATAGGTGAAAAAATACATTACACAATCCTTTGTGGAAGCTGGTGAACGTGTCGATTATCAACGACGGGTCATTTATCAGTTGCCTGGATTTCCTCAATGATACAACGTAGTGTATGATAATGAGTCGGATTCTGTCTATACTGGCAACACGCTCCAGGAAGATATTGATAATGCAGACTTAATTATACACAATTAAGTATATATTTTTGTATAAATGTAGAGAAAGAAAATTGTGCTTGCCTCCACCGGGATTCGAACTCGGGTCTCTGGCTAGCAGGGCCAAACTAAGTATATAGATATACTAGAACACTACGTTCTGGCACTCCAACCACCGAGGTTTCACATGTCTTCAAAGTCACTTTACTCTTATAACGTTATAGTCACTAACTTTGATTACCCCAGTCTCTTCAAGACTAAAGCTGTCATTCTGATTAATTTACACCAACACAAGTTTACATCCCATCTGGAGGTACACCTCTGAAATTTCCACGACGTTAAACATGAACATTATTAAAACGTTTACTGTTATAGATATGTACAGTTCTCCAACGCACATATTAAGATTATTCATTATTATGTAGTATTTATCTTTTTCGCAAGCAGCTCATTTTGTAATTCATCTGTAAGACTGGAAAAAAAATGGAGAACCGTATTAAAATCCAAGTACGTTGAGCATTTGAAGATTTCTCACGCAGTTAAATTCTACATAAATTAAAAGACAACTATTCAAAATTTATCCATGTATTTCCTCCTGTTAACTTATAGTGGTGTCATCAAATACTAACAACCCACATTTGACCTTTACCTATTAATTGGTGTTCTTTTCTTTCATTTTAAATGCTTGTCAGAGGATGACGTAAGTGTTTGTGATCCTCACATATGACATTTGTTTCCGTCAACGTTAGACAACAGCTGCTTTATTTTCAATAATAATGATGAGTTGTATATAGCAATCCCCACTGAGAAGTTGTATATAGCAATCCCCACTAAGATGTTGTATATAACAACCTCCACTGAGATGTTGTATATAGCAATCCCCACTGAGATGTTGTATATAGCAATCCCCACTGAGATGTTGTATATAGCAATCCCCACTAAGATGTTGGACATTATTATTATTCGCTGTGCTTCTTCGTATGTGTGAATCTGACGAGATAATAGAACTTCTACCTATCTTATTGATGATACTGCTCCCTCTGTGGACGTCTCTTCTCTATTCGTGCCGAATGACAAGTTAGAAGACTGGTTTAACAACCAGTAAGAGCAGCGAATTCCACGGGCATAACCAGAAGCGCTTTCCACTAGTAATATCACACTTTGAGGCCAATACATCCCATACTGACCCCTTCTCCACAAACGAGCAGCACATCTGAGAATGGGGGATGCAAACATGTTTCCATGGATCCCAGTTGTAACAGATTGGTCTAACTCGGCTCTATTTACTCTTATCTCGGTCTGTTGAAAATTATTGTCAAGAGACAGTCAGAGGAACCACCTTTTTAGTCCATTTAATGCAGATCTCTCTTTTGACCCGAAATAATATATTTTACTGGCCTTTCAAATCATTTGGCACCAACTAACCCATTAATTAATTGGGGATCTCCTAATGTTTATGGCTTCGAATATCTCTTGTGTTTTATTTGCTTTGACAAAGTACTGGCAAATTTATTTGTTTTCAATTTGAATTTGTAAAGCAATAAACCAGTAATATTGTTTGTTAAATAAAACTAACACATAATAGACTCGACAGCTAACACATAATAGACTCGACAACTAACACATAATAGACTCGACAACCAACACATAATAGACTCGACAACTAACACATAATAGACCCGACAACTAACACATAATAGACTCGACAACCAACACATAATAGACTCGACAACTAACACATAATAGACTCGACAACCAACACATAATAGACCCGACAACTAACACATAATAGACTCGACAACTAACACATAATAGACTCGACAACCAACACTAATCCATCAATCGAATTCCTAACAGTTTTCTTGGTCATTGAGATTAAATTTCGCGAACAAACCCCAACAAACTGTTATGTGATTTACATAAATCTTGTAGCACGGTAGGACATGAAGTTGGAAGTAATCAGCGTGTGTCATCAGGACGAATGGTGGGATTGACCGACAAACTACGACATAAATTGGATGAGGATTTCCTTTTAAGCAAATCCTAGGCTTACTGTTACAAGGGCTCATTTCGAGTAAATGACACCTATTACCGATCTCTTTGGCAGTCTTACCGCTACACAACACGGCGGGGTATTTTCGTGATATCCATCGCCGATGCATCTTACTCCGTACCAATGTATTCGGTTTGGTTCTTATGTTAACTGATGACCTTGAATATGACACATTTCAGACTGCGTAGTTTTGTTTTCAACAAACCTGACATGTATCGTGCACATATTCCCAGGTAAAAATAATGACATTGACTTAGAAAAGTTATGTACATTACGGCTATAGGGCCTATGCAAAAAGTGAGTTATGTTAATCTGTGGCCGTCAATCAAACTTCCGTCTCTTAAATAAACCAAATATACGGATTTATCTTAAATAGATATTTTTTCTCCGAGTTTCAAGATAATCAGTAGTTATTAAATTGAACAGGAAATTGTGTGACCTTCATATCTTAAATCTACATAGTCGTGAACAGTATGTGAACTGCAGCATAATATAGTTAATCGTCATTTAAACATCACTTCGAAATAACAGATATTAATCTCAATTTGATAGATAATTGTATCAGGTTCTCCTTGATGTCAGCTTACTGAAATAGGAATTAATAACGAAATTTTACCATAATGTGCTATTTTACTTCTCAAAGTTATTTTTTATTTGTGTAAGCTGATAATTGAATTTCGCCATCTTACCAATGTCAAGAAGCGAGTGTTATCAAAAGTCACTGCTGTCGGGAGCGCCATTTATTTGTTGCCTAACAATTTATTAATATTGGCCAAAGGAAAATAACAGATGAACTGTCATAAGTATTTTATTAAAATGATGGATAAAAGTGATACGACTAGAAAGAATGAACTTGTTTTGTATATCAACGAGATTAAGCCAAACGTAAGGTTATATCCCCTGTTGTACTAAACAGGGGTTCAAGTCAGAAGTGTTTATCAGAAGTATGGGGAAAGTTAATTAAATCAGTGAGCTGGTTTAACTCGTTCAATCGTTCAACCGAATGGTTTGCACCAGGATTATATTGGTTTATCTCATAGTTAACTTGAGTTATCTCCTATTAAACGCAACAATGGGTTAAACACCGCAAACTATAGATTTAGTTAAGATTTAAATAGAGGCTGTACATTTTGGTTCACACTAAACGCTCCACCAAATATAATAAAAAATATGAAAACACCTGTTCCACTAGAAAAAAATAATTCTGTAACAATAAGCAATTATTGCCATGAAATGAATATATGCACAAACAAACAATAAAGAAATTGTTACAGTAAACCTGATCAATAATCTTATCTGATCATTGCATATATACTGTGTCAAAAAAAAAACGCATAGGCGAAATATTAATAGAATTATCTCTTCAATACAAAGCAAAATAATTCAGTAATTGTTGGGGGTAGCACAGTACAAGTATGTGGTAATGTTCTCGCTATGGATCGACGGCAGCGGAGGCGTATTCGTCACCGAAAAGCGCCGCACGAGGGCGCTGAAGTCAGTACCTTGTGTGGCCACCG
>JAVFBZ010141961.1:0-20159 GCA_032466195.1 Katharina tunicata
CGCTAGTTCTACCGTGAGCCTCTGTAGCTCAGTCGGTTAGAGCGTTGGCCCTGCTAGTCAGAGACCCGAGTTCGAATTCCGGTGGAGGCAAGCAAAATTTTCTTTCTCTACATTTATACAAAATTATATATAAAACATGCTTTGACGACTCTGTCAATGTGGGAAGAAAATTGACAAGGCACATTCTTTTAACGAACGTTTCTGTCCATAAAATAGGTTGACGGAGTCTTGAAGTGGGGTACAGAATTGCTGGAATAGCTAATATCAGTGAAGGTCAAGTAACATGATGTATGACTACTACTTAAAAGCTTTACATTATAAAGCATGGTAGCCAGTACTTCCACAGATCAGTTAGTATAATATAGAATAACAGAGTATAAAGCTAGTATATATTTTTGTCAAGAGTAATATATATATATATATTTGTATAAATGTAGAAAAAGAAAATTTTGCTTGCCTCCACCGGGATTCGAACTCGGGTCTCTGATATATATATCCAGAGACCCGAGTTCGAATCCCGGTGGAGGCAAGCAAATTTTTCTTTCTCTACATTTATAAAAAAAATATATATATATGTTTGACTGATGATGGCACATAAAAGCCCAAATATGTTATCCATATCAATATGACTTCCTTGTTCGGGGTTTCTGTGATTCTATAAAGCATGGTAACATCTCCAGTAGAATATAGGGAATTCATGATAGACTCACGGTTTCGGTACATTGATCAAACCATTATCTCCTTTTATAAAGGTTTAATTAATAAACCGAATAAAGATGTCAATCACAAATTCCTATATCTTATTACGCAGATCAGAATTTATATAATTTGAAACATTGTCAAATAAGACAGGAATATACATCTATAATTTGTTTTGTATTTCAGTGGTAATTTTATATAATATTACAATAATTTTTTTTTAAAGCATCAACTGCTACATATTCGCATGAATTAATCACTGATTTTTATTGGTGTTTCTCGTCCAGTTTTACTGATATGATAATTATATATGAGTACAGATCATATTTACAAATAAGGTATTGAACGAAGGTGGGACAGGTGTGAATGCGGATTAGTTATAGATAATATTATACAACAAGGCAGTTATTGAACAGGGACTGAAAACGACATATTGCCAAGGAATAGACTGCGTGTTTTCGTACACTCGAACACAAGGGATCATTCTGGTCATCGGTAGGCCACCGGTGTTCATTTGCAAATGTTCAGCATTTCTACCGGAAGTGCTAGATCTGAGCTAACGGTTTTAAACAGCAAACACATGGAACTGAACAACATTGACATCATTATATTTTGATCCACGGCGCGTGTCCTGGCTTTCAATAACTTGTTGATGGAAACAGGTCACATTTATTGTGTATTTTTTCCCCTGGCTAGTTTCATCAACTAGACCAAGTGTGGAGCCATACATTTTCATCGAATATTGCGCTAGGCCCGCCGGGCACACCAAATGAGAGGGTGGTTGGAAATTGATCTTTTTGACCCTTTGGAGTTGAGCCACGTTTTGTCTATAGGGTTCGTCTTATCTGTACCAATATACTTCTCTTTTTTGTTTGCTTTTGTTCATTTGTTTGTTTGCTTCACACGTTGGTCCGACACCATGTCGTGTGATTGAATTTGTTTTACCCTTAATTATATCGCTGGTAAGAGAGTGTTAATTACGAAGAATCGTATACAGCCTGCCCAACAGAACGTCTGTTTTATACTTTTCCATACATGTTAATTGTTTTCGTTGATGTATATTTTCACACCTTGTCGCTCAATCGTGATAATCAACTGGGAATAAATGGAGCAATCACTTGTTTCAAATCTAGGGTGTTAAATGAAATGTGAAAAAAAAAGACGAATGCAGTTAGCGACAAATTATGAAACAGATAAACAACTTTCGTCTTCTAAAGTGATAATACAAGTAAATAACAACGAGATATATATAGCATGAAAATGATAATACAAGTAAATAAAAACGATATATATATATAGCATGAAGGCTCTGAAGACGGTCATCACCCGCCATCTTGGCGAGGAATCAACCTAAGCAAAATAATCAGGTAAATAATAAACCTTTACATATTTCAATTTAATTCAAAGGCATGGACTGTTTAGAATGGTAAAGTGTATTGACTTTGCTGATAAAAACAAACCTTAACATCGTATATAATTATGTTCCATGTATTTTAGGAAGATATCAGAATAAATATGCACCACCACACCCAGAATCGAACCCGTGCCTCTTTTATTGCCAGGGTACAACCCTACTTTTCATTTTCGCCAGAAAGTCCCAAATCAGAACCACAGAAGCCCTGAAAACGTACTCAGCAGAATCCCTTTTATAAAACCGTCTAAGATAAATTACAAGTCATTTGAACTGGTCAATAGGCAACATGATACGCCGACGTTCAGTACTTTAGAAGTACTCTCTTTTTCTAAGTTTACCCACAGACATAAGTTGATCAAAAAATGTAATGAAACTCATTAATATTTATTTATTTGATTGGAGTTTAGCGTCAAACTCAAGCGTAATTTTTTTTCGACGACTATGCGTCGCCGCTGTACATTTATACAAAAATATATATACTATACCTTAGAGCGACAAGAGCGATTCGAACATTTACCGAATAAATCAGGATCACTCCACATTTTATCTTCAGGGTGTTTTTTTAACAAAAGGTTTTGAAGAAGCCTACATTGATTTACGGCAAAGACTTATATATCTTATGATAGCATCGTTCAACATTAAATTATTCAAATCTTGAAAATAGACCTATTCATCTATTGTCTGAAGTAACAGACCATAAGTGAGAGCTCATCGTTTTGTTTTTGTTAGCCAGAATCCACATGACCAAAGCAGGGATAAACTCACCAGTAATAACACTCAGGAGGTTGACCAGCACCCCATTGGTGAATCCATAATCCCCGTGACGTAACAGACCACATTCGGAAAACTACTGTTCGTTTTCCTTCGCTCGTAATCCACAAGCCACATAACACTATTAGTCTAAAAAGAAACCAGCAATAAACATATTCGTAACAGACCGTTTTCTTTCCTAAAAAGTTGTTACTTACAGTTAAAATAAACATTACAAAATAACAAAAAATTTAAAACATTTTACACATATCAGATAGTTGTATAATAAAAACATGATTTTCCTTTGCTACTCTCAAAATCAGTGTTTTTCCGCATAGATCGATATTTTCAACTCAAACTGCAGTTTTATCAAAAGCGTGTTTTTTGTTGAAGTTGCACGATGGAGTGATCTAAAGCAATTGCTGATAAAAATAATTTTCTTGGTAAAAAATCACAACTTACGTAGCCTATAGCGAACAGGTTGTAGGGATTCCATATAGTAAACATCTTTTCGAATCGTTATTATTAATAAAATTCGTTAAATAGAACCATATATGTTAAAAGCGCGGTGGAAATAAATACTTGTATGTCTAAAGAAAACATCTGAGAATGTATTCGTTAACTTTCAACACAAATGTTGAAAGTATGAAATGTTTGAAACTAACTCGTGATGTAAAATATTGATTTCATAAAAACAGTACTAATCCATACGAATTCTTACTTTTCTTACTATGCTGCTGGGGAAAAAATCACATTAAAATATAATAACATAATAATTGTATTGTTTCGTATATTATGTGAGATGGGCAGGATTACTAGGCAGAGTGTTAAAAGCCATGAAAAACACTAACGTTGTCAGACAACTGTCAATTTTGTGTTCGTTTGAGCGATACTTTGGGGTGCATTGTAGTGCAATATGTATCCAGTCTGAGAACAAGGAGCCCTGCGGTGAGTTGAACTTATCAAGGCGATTTCCTCTGGTCAGTTGGCGCAGTTTGAATTCAATCCAAAGGATTTTTTGTTAGCACGGAAACCGAGGTGTGAATTACATAAAATGAAACAGCTTCCAGCGGCATTGATAGTCTCAGGTATATTTCACTTGTTTCAATGACACCTGTTCGATGACTACGGGGTGTCTATTTACACCTCTATTGCAACTGTTCTATAACCTAACGTGCGCTCGTTCTTCAGCTCGCCAGGTGTCAAAGATCAGTCACAGTGTTGTTACGAAGTGTCAATTTCTAAACTAATCAGCTGTCAGCTACGTGTGATCACCGTCAACAGGTAGAGCTCATATAAGGAATTGAGAGCGACGAGGTATATAAAATCACATTCGAAGCTGAAACAAGCAAGATCTCCTCATTAAACAACAGCGCTGATAACAGGACATTTGAGTCAGGATTTTATCTTACAAATTGACAATGACCAGTCAGGTAAGAATCTTTACAGTTTCTATTTCAATTGGCATCTTACCAGATATCGAAAGTTATAATCGAACGTGTATTGTTCTTATAGGGGTCACTGGGTTGTGTTCCAAGCGTACTATCTGAATATCAATCCCACTATTTTGCACTTCAAAATTCCAAATAATTGTTTGACTCTCGAAATAACCGATTTCGTATGAATTCAAGTAAATGAATAATCATATGCTGTTTATTAATACGTAGTTTTATTTAAAAATAAAGCATTGCAGCTGAAATCCATACATCACTGGGATCAATTTATTTATTGATCAACGGATATTAAAATTATTATAGTAAATTATATATATTCGTTTTTTTAGTTGAGTCATGAAAAGTACAAAAACATACATACGTGTAATTTTACGATTTTAAATAAAAAGTGCATTGTACTAGGTTTCCATAAAATATCTTTTTGGCATATTGCTACAAAGCGTGTATGTTATTTATTAATTTAGTATGGTATCTTGTATAAAAATAGCAGTTCTAAATTCTCTCTCGTTTTCAATTCTGAAATCAACACACCTGTCAGTTGCGGACAGATGTAAGTATCTGACAGGTGTCAAAAGTGCGAACCAATTAGTATGACTATTGTTTACTGCACCCAACGTGTCTGAAGCTGTAACAGACAGCTGAAAATACTTATATTATTACCATTTCACATGGCGCTTACTAGTCGGGACTTGTCGGCGAAAGACAGCTGGATTTCATAATTAGACAAATTACATAAAATTAATAACAAAACAAAATCTTAACAATGGAATACAAATTTAAACATTTAATCCTGGGACAATGGGAGCAAAATGTCGGATTTAACATTACACAAAACCAAACCCTTCCTCTATACAAAAAGTATAGGCCTGTACACGAAAGGAATGAACATTTTGTAAGACTTATATATATGATTCATATATTGTTAACATGTGGTTATTTTGAACAGACGGAAGCATTGGATTTGTCCAAAGGAATGGAAACAGTACAGACACATTGCAAGGAATCCCCAAACGGCAATATAGTCTATGACAGTCAAAAGTCAAAATGTGAGGAAATGGAAGACGAGCCTGCGAGAAAACGACGCCGGTTGACGGAAAATGAACCACACAGTAACGTCATTCAATGGCTGGCTAAAAATTCGTTCGATCACAGTCCGCCCGGATTGAGTCATCCGATAGACAGGCAGCTAAAACAAGCCACAACGAACCCGTCACCCCCCGAAGCCTCTCCGCCACCAGTCACCATGTCACCAGTGGTATTACCCCAGATGGCTCAAATGGAGTTTCCTGTGCCGACGACCGGGCGCACGATTCAGGGTGTAACAGTCCGTCTTCTAGAACGACACTTGTGGAACGCCTTCAATAATACTGGAACAGAAATGATCATTAATAAATCTGGAAGGTACAGTCTTATTTATAACGCGCAATTCACATGTATATGGTCCATTTATCTACTCTCATCTTAGACAAACTGTCTTAAAGTAAAGTAAAGAAATGTCACTCGAATTTTCATCAAAGCAAACGATTGTTTTGTAATCAACTGTGGCATACGAATGTCAGTACTTAAACGACTAATGTATGGCTTATTTGTATTGTTTTACAGACGTATGTTCCCATATGTTACATTTGAGGTCGAAGGCCTGGAGCCTAATGAGTTGTACAGTTTTTACTTAGAAATCTATCAAGTTGATGACAATTGCTATAAATATGTAAATAAGCAATGGGCTCCAGTAGGCGCGGCCGAATCCATGGCAACTAACCCGCCTGTCATTCATTCAGACTCTCCAAAACCCGGCTCTTTCTGGATGAAAAACTCAATTAACTTCGCATCAGTGAAAATTACTAATACACCAGAGAGAAGTGCTAACAAGGTACGTTATTGGAAATTTGGTTTGTTTGACATATAGGCCTACCTGCTTTTCCATTAATAAAGTGATTATCACGTTGTTAAAACCCGTCCCCTCTTAATATCCTCCCCCATTTAATCAAAGGATGGCTATACAGCGACATCAAATTTCAAACAAATTGAATTACCAGAAAAGCCTTTTTCCTTACATTCCCTTTTTCTCTCTCTCTCTCTCTTATTTTTTTTTTTAAATTAACACACTTAAGCGATCCAACTATAAAGTAAAATGAAAAACATAAACCTGCATAATTGAAATGGATTAAACTTTATTTCCTTTTCTTCCAGATTTTCTTACGTTCAATGCATAAATATATGACGAGGATTCATATAATAAAAGGCAGTCCTGGCGTGCATGACGTCACAAGATGTCCAACTTACATCTTCAGTCTACCAGAAACTTCATTCATTGCCGTCACAGCATATAAAAATAAAGCCGTCACCTATATGAAAATCATGAACAATCCATTCGCCAAACCTTACAGAGAATCGGCGAGGTAAGTAAAAAAAAAATCTATCAAATTAGCCATTCCTCATTTTTGTTGTGATTTAGTTTTTAATTAACAACTTTTTATTTGTATGATGATTCATTTGTTTGATACGTCGTATTTGAAGGATTGCAACTTGTTTAGGCCAAGTCATTCAATGTAGGGAAAGACATTCTCTTCCTAAAAAAACCCATTAAAGTGGGAAACAAAACTGCAAAGAATAATGCAAAAAGTGCTACTCGCACTGCAACTGTTTTCCATCAGCTCTGAGAACACCATTTGGACTAAAGTTTCGCCAACCAATAAATTCATATACCCTACGTTAGATTGAAGAAGCTTCGAATTTTCATGCACCCTAATATCGTGATTTAAAGCTGTGAATCCAGCATTATAGGGCTGGTTCTTTTCCTTCAAGTTATATCTTGTGGGTCAGCTTAGAATATTATTTTTAACATCGTTTCAGTCAATTTTGATGGAAACTGTTAAGTGATGTCTATAGCATTGAATGTAATTATACTGGAATCTATCAACTTTACGTGAGAAAAATCAATGCATACATTATGCAATCTGCATTTATCGGCAACTGTGATGGATACACGCAGTTATTGAGGAGTCTTATAGCAACATCATTGCAAAATCACACCTTCTTTTAAACACGTATGCAGTGTTAATGAACCACCCATGAAAAACAACCAATACGATGCAGTTTGCCTTCTCAGAGAACAGTGTTTTTCACTAGATTTTTCCTCTAATTTCAGCGAGGCCCCACCGCGTGCAAGGTGTCTGCGGAAATTGTTCAACGCCAAACAAGCTGGTATGTTTAACACATCTTTTAACACTTTCACATAATAAGTTTTTGTTACAATGTGAATTATTTTTTTACCCATATATGGAGGGTTCTTTTTCAACATCAAAGTTTATTTTTGTATTATTTAAAATTTCATAAAAATATAATTAATTTTTCAATCGTATTCTTTCTGGCTTACACTGTTTAACTATAAGCTTCAATATACATGTCGCTCAAAATATTTAACCTTTTCTTTTTCTTTTTTCTTTCTAGAGGATAAAAAAGAAGCGTTTGAAGTCAAACAGTCCACAAGCCCTGTACCCGTGCAGCCCTTACTCCCAACGAAGCCTTTAATACAAACCTCAATGCATGGTGCCCCAATGTGGTACCCCCACCCAGGGATGTCCTTTTCCCATGCACCCACACCCTATTTCTTCCCACATACACCGATTGCCCCGTTTAGCCCTTATTTCAGACCGTTTGAAACAAATTATATGCGACTCCCTGTCAACTCGACGTTATGATCTATAAAAATTAGAATATAGTTAAACGTTTACAGTATTTAAGAATCATGGATTTTATGTTTATTACTTATGAAGAACACACAGTTGGAACTGTCTTTGAAATTTTAGTATTTAATTTGTATATAGCATTTTTTGCATTGTTTTCCAAGTCAATTATTTGGGATATATGATTCAAAATGCTCACGGTAAAAAACCAACGCCAACAAAAGCTCATGTTTTATTTTAATATTATGGGCTTTGTATACTTAATGACATGTTCGTTAACAAAATTGTACATAGGTTTGAAGAGAAGATATTTATTTAAAAGTGAACCAAAGAAGACTTGTGTAGTCAGCATGTATGGCGTACGGAAATGGATGTTATTTGTCCAAGGTGGAATAAAACGCTTATGAAAAAACATTTTGGAAAATGAACGAGTGATTGTGTAGAACAACAAGTTGCAAAGGAATTCAAGATTTTTAAGAAAGAACTGTACGCAAAGGGTTCTAGTCAACGAGAACACCCTTTATATCTACTAGTGCTATATGAATTATGGGCACAATTGTGATGAAAATAGATCTGAAATATATTTCAAAAGACAAAAGTTCTGGAAAGTTGAGAATTTGATACATTCAGAATTTAAAAAGCCTTAAAATGTAAGCAATGATTGGTATTAAGATAATAAAGAAAATTGTATTATTATTATTTATGGCATATAATTATTTATTAACTTCGTCGAACCACACGATCGTACGATTATTTATAACCTTTGTAAACAATGTATCAAATTAAACAAAATATTCTAAAAATTTTATTATGAAAATATATACATATATATCATAATTCAATACACTTTGTGTCGGTTGTTGTTTTTTTTCATTTCGTTAGTTATTGTTATCTTTACTGTTTCATAACTAATGAAATAGAAGCAACCTGCTTCAATATAGATTGGGTTTGCGCCTTGCTCAAGTTCATTTCACACATCAACGCGACAAATTCATCTGCATCACATAACATTTGATTTGTTTGTTTGACTGGTGTTTAACGTCGTGCTCAAGAGTATTTCCCCATTATGACGACTTACTAATCTTAATAATTCGCGTTGCCGGTGTATGGTGGAAAGCTGGGAAGAAACCTCGTAAAAACCACCCCGCGAACTCCGCAGCCACCGAAAGACTTCCCTTATATACCATTTCATTTGAAGTAATTCACAATATCTGAATGTGTTAGTGTATACTGTTGGATTATACCGCGATCAAGCAAGTGAAATACACTTACTAGAGCGTTTATACCAATCAATTCACGCTAGATTGTTTCATTGATTGTGATTTTACGCCCTATATACTTCAGGTTATTTCCCTCGCGTGACGGCGTGCCAGCCCAGAGAGTGAAGGAACCACTCTCAACAAAACTGGCAACAGAGAAAGACCCCACGGGACGAGGACAGGGCTATAAACATTATTTTGATGGTGAGTATTATTTTACGAACAAAAAACTGTTTATTGTTTTCCACGAGAAATAACCAGCCATTGCCCTCGATTGACGCCTAACGATATAGAAGTGAAGCGCGTTCAGTCACAAAACACATCTTGGTGTATATACTAAACGAAAAAGGCAAATGGGACGACCACATCTGTTCAGTATCAACAAAAGCTAACAGGAAACTCTGTTATGTCAAGGACTAAAGTAATTTATAGGCCGTGGTTGTATGCAAAACCTATATAATACCTGGGTACGACTGATTCTTGAATATTGGGATATTATTGTTGATAACTGTACAGCTAACCAGACTCAAAGGCTTGAATCAGTGCAGATACAAGCTGCTCTACACTGTACGGACGGGCTTAAGCGCACTAGCTATGTTAAACTTGATGATCTGAAATGGGGAAAATTAAGCCAAAGAAGGAAAGAAATATCTGCAAAAATATATTCCGTCTAAATTTTCGGAAATCCCAGGCTCCAGATACAACTTGAGACCTGGTAAATAACTATATACCCTTCAGGTGTAGAACCTCAATATTTCGTACATCATACTTTCCAAGAACCACCAAAGGCTGGAATGAGCTGAAATCAGAATAGAGAAGATTGCCTTTCCAAACATTAAAACTTTAACTCCTAACAACTACAAAAACCACCTTATCTATCCTCTATAAAACATTTCATTCATATATGATTCAATCTATTATCCTACAAATGTCGCATGCGAATGGGACTGAGCGCGCTTCATGCTGATCGATTTCAGTTCCATATAGTAAACACGCAAATATCATTTGTATAAAACGGTCCATTGAATTAACTTCGATGACGGACCTTGTATGCAATGACTACGCACTTTGAATATAGCTGTGAACGTCATGGCGAGGCTGCTGACGATTGACTAGACCTATGAAGAAATTTACTCTTTCACGTGACTTGATTCTCTTCTTGCATTGGCCATTTCGACCAAATGTTATGCTATAGGGGCCTAATAGTTCTATTTTATTTCTTTATTTTCTTTCTATAATGATTTTATTGGCGCGGAATGCACTTGATGTATAGGGATGTTTATCTGCATGCAATACAAGTAGTGCCTGCAGCGGTAAATATACCGCTAATGGGCTAAACAAATAATAGCCAGTCATTACACAAAACCCAAAAATCGGAGGGGTCGGAATGTACCGGAGATAGGCGATGTTAAAACAAGATTGGCGCAAATGTGTGACAGTGGTGAAAAGTATGAAAATTGTAAACACTTTTCGTTAGATTGTCCAGCATTTGCGGACCAACGACGAACTATGTTAGTAAAGGCTTCACATTATTCTATATTATTCGATACTTTTCAAGCACATCTAATTATATATGCAAACTCTTTATCAACGGATCTACTGATTTACATCTGCGGGACAACATCTTTCTTTTTCAAGCTGTTCACAACTATATACGTGACAGTAAACGATTCCTAATGCTAAGTTAAATTTGAAATATTTAATATTGTACCAGAGTACATGCAATTATTCACATTGAAATCTACCGTAGCCCTTTGTATCATGGTTGTATTATATGTTGAGGAGAAACCCTACGTAGCTTATTGGATGAAGCTCATCCTCTATATATATAAATAAAGAATTAAATTAAATTAGACATGAAGCCTTAAATTGGCTTACTGATGTCCCTTAGAGAGTACCAAGGAACAGGAAGTTCTATCCAAGCACCTCGACAATTCACGTTAGATTGCAACAACTGACCATATATCTGCAGTATTTTGAAACTGAGAGTAATGGTAAAATTGACATTTGAATGGCCGACATTCTTGGTAACTGTGGTACATTTCAAAAGCGTTTCAGCTAAAGGTACTTGGCAACGATCTCTGAAACTAGGGATTGAAACATTGTGCACAAAATACTAAGATGTTATCAGTCCGTACCCAAGTTAATGTAACAGTTTTTGTCCTCAGTTTCTAAGAAAATTAACATATCAGATGTCATTCTAGAAGACAGTCTATACTAAGCTGAAGGAAATCGACAAGAAATAAGGAAAACATTAACACCTTGTTTCACTAAAATAGAAAAGCTGATTTATTTCATGAGAACACCAATAAAATACTTATATTTATTTAAAAGTGAGTCTGGATGTATAGACGTACGTATAGCCTGGATGTGTGACTTACGGAAACGCGCCATTATTCGTCCAATGTGGCACATAACGCTACAAATGAAAAATCATTTTTGAAAATGAACAAGTATTTGTGTAGAACAAAAAGTTGCAAAATAATTGAAAAATTGTAAGAAAGAACTGAACGTAAAGTTTTCTAGTAAACGTGAACACCATTGATATCTACTAGTGCTATATGAATTATGGACACAATTGTGATGAAAATAGATTTCAAATACATATCAGAGTACAAAAGTTATGGAAAGTAGAGAATTTGATACATTCGGAAGCCTTAAAAATATATGAAATAAGGAAAACACCTTGTTTCACTTAAATAGAAAATCTAATTTATTTCATGAGAACACCAATAAAATACTTGTGTTTTTATCATAATTTAATAAAACGCCTTATTTTTATCACAGAGAATACTTGATGTATTTCATATATATATTCATAAACAACCAGTTATTATTACTGAAATTTTTTTATTTACTCAAACACACACTGCTTTATTTCATGGTTAGTTTAATAACCTAATTATGTAATAATGATAAATAATAAATAATCAATCATGATTAAATAAATAAAAATAAGACAATTTTTACTGAAATGAAAAAAGATATTGCCAAAGCATGGTGCAGTCTCCTGATAATCAGCCTGGGTATACAGTAATGAATCAGAGCTCTTTTTGAACAGCAAATTTGTTCCTGTGAAGTTGTTACCTTTTTTTTATATTTCATTTACATGTACATCATGTACATACATGTAAATCAATCTTAATTTTAATGGAAAGAAAGATTGTTTGTTTGTTTGATTTGGGGTTTATTGCCTTACTTAAGGCTATTTCACTCGTATGCCTCGTGCCATGGCCAATCGGTTGAGGAAACCACCCTAAACAATGCTGGCAACACAGAAAAGGCCACGATACATTTTGATTTAACGGACAAAAAAACAGGACAACACAACAAATCAGCTTCCTGATGCCGGCCCCTAAGCTTAGAGAGTATCAGTGCACCCAACCTCCCAAAGGAAATAAATAAATGATTATTGGGCAGGATTGTGTTCTCGAAGGAGGGGAACAGCAAAGGCCCACATCACTAGGGGTAAACACAATAATGAAGCGGGACCTGTTTGTTTTTTACAATGTGTATTTCAAAATATGCTCAGTTCATTATTTCTATCAGCCTTGGACTGCCATATGCTCGTGTTACACCAGTACACCACTAAACAATACGCTCATTATCTGCTCTTAGATTTTATGTTGTTTGCTTTCACAGCTTTCTCTCCCTTAGACCTGCCTTTCTCACCAAGGGATTTTGCTATATAGAGTTCTTGTTGTAGCTTTACGCTCATCTCACTTAACTGCTTCTTATAAATTTCATCTTGAGCCTTGAGTTTGATTTCTAAGCTTTCAATTTCTTTTTCTTTGTTTTCTAAAATATCCTCCTGTTTTTCTTTCTCTTTTGCTATTTCTGAAAAAAAGCAAAAGAACTATATATTTTTGTAAAGAATAATATACATGATATATTTATATATTAGCATTCATAAGAAACGAAAGAGCAGTCACTTTGTCAGAGAGAATCAGTTTTTATATAGAAGTGGAGTACAGCTTTTTTTTTCATAGGTGATGGAATGTATTCTTTGATAAACTGCACTTTATGCTGGAAATGCTGCTCAGTGGCTCAGTTGGTTGAGTGGTCCCCATCACTGTAGGGCCTACAAATAAAAGGTTCGAAGTCCCCGATGGAGCTTTGGTATATAAGCGAAGTTGGTGGCTGAAGAGATAGTGGGACGCATTTTACGAATTTCTTCCTGGTTTTCTGCTATACCTGGCAACGCAAGTCGTCATACAAATGAAATGCTCTTGAGTTTCACGTTAAAAACAAATCGAATCAATAAATTTGATTAACGCTTGTATTCTGTGAAATAGAATGGGTTATTGTACAGATACAACCAAACCACTGCAACACCTTAAATGATTTAAACCAAAATTCACTATTTAGAAATTACTTACCAGAATTTTTAGTTTCCAAAGCCACATTTTTGGTTGACTCTTTGATGGTCTTTACCTTCAAAAGACTGAATCTGTAAAAATGAAAATAACTACTTAATGGTACAAGTACTGAACTGGTGGGTGGGTGGGAGTGAGCCTCCTGTGCCCTGGTGATCTCTAAGCTAAGGGGCATAGGATTCCGATTTGTTGTGTTGTCCTGTCTTGCATGTTTACGGTGTCGTTTACGGTGGTTTCCTTCACCGATTAGGCTAGCACATTGTCATATGAGTTAAATAACCTTGAGTACGGTACAAAAAGCCAATCAAACAAACAAACAAACTTTAAACTGCTGGGCATTTAAAATCACAGATATGGACCCAAAGTTCCTTAAAATTTTAGTTAACTTGTAATTTAAATAATGATATTTCTTCCATACATATCACTCAATGTAATACCCTATTATGATCTGATTCATTATGACCAGAAAGAAGACCTTAATTTGAGGAAATCACCTGACTGTCTGTAGAATTCTAGATGGCCTGACATTACCGGTATGAATCAGACCTAAAAGTGATCTGAACAGCTCTTTGTCCATCATGTACAATTTCACAAAATATAAACGCTAACGACATGCCCGTAAATTCGGCAGCTCGATATTACTTTACCAACATTCGTTGCTGGGTGTTCATTTGTCATTAAACAATTAAGGACAGAGAAATTTTGGCCTCCTCTTGGTTTAAGCATATGATTTTATTCATGTTATTTAACGCCATTTTAAAAACAAAAAGGTGCAGGTAGTTACATGTAATTCACCACGAATCACCAGTCATGCAGGATTCTCAAAAGTATACACATAATTAATACTTACGATTTTTGATAAGCAGACTTTTCTCTGTCAAGTTGTTTTGTTAATACTTCTATCTGGCCTAAGGCAAACTCTAACTTGTCTTCTACATCTTGAAGCTCAGCTTGGGCTTTGGTATTTTCCAGTTTCTCCTTCTGTAATACGAAGAGCAAATTTAAGAATTTCTAACAACACAGTGATAATTTGAAAACGTTTTCTAATTCTTTACTATCTGCTAAAACTTATTTCATTTTTAAAACTGAAGAAAGTTCTTTTTTAATTTTTTTTTATATACACAAATTGACAAAATAAAACATAGAAATTATACATAGTTTGTTCCATAACATTTCTTCACCTAGTGGAACAACACTAAATTCTACATTACAACTGAAAGACATACCTGAAATTGTCTGCTTAAATTCTCAAAGTGTTCCCTCGGAACATAACTTTCTTCTATATCTCTCTAAAACACAAAAAAAATATTATGGCAATTTAATTTTCCATATACATGTAATGATTTGTGGTCATATACGCACCCAAAATTAGGATTTTTCAATTAATTCCGTTTGCCTTGATTTTTACAAGATTTGATGTTTGTCATGTAAATATCACGTAAAAATCAAAATTATTCATTGGGTACAAAGCATGTACGGACCAGGAGAAATCTAGCAGTTTTTCGAATTTAACTGAAAGAGGGCTGGCCATATCACAATGACTTTGATCCAGCCGCGGTGAATGACCTTTTTTGTAACGAGCCAACATTTTAAACCATGTAAGGGCTGTTGACTCGGAATAACGTCGGTACATCACAGTGTGTCTGAGCTGAGACAGCACCTTTACCTTCAAATCTGGGGGTAGAATTAACCGAATACCTCCATTTTTTACTTTTTGATTAAATATATATAATTCATGTGATTCTGTGAAAACCCAAAATACAGAAGATTTGGGTGCATATGTGACTTTAAAAATGCTTAGTTTTCGTGCCTAAGCTGGGAAGAATTGTTTAAACTAGTATACCTAAAGTGTATACAGATCTCCCTAGAAGTTGATGATTTGGTTTATGTTTGTTTGTTTGATTGGTGTTTAACGTCGTACTCAAAGGTATTTCATTTATATGACGACGGATTCTCCACTTATTAATCTGCTCTACTGAATACAGCGGAAAACCAGGAGGAAACCTCTTAAAAACCCTGCGATTGCCGAAGTCACCTCGTGTGACTCCCTCATATACCGCAGGTCCACTGAGAGACTTGAACCCATGGGGTACATCGAAGGAGGATCTGCAGTCAGACGCGCTAACCACTGAGCCACGGCACGGGCCCGATTTGGTTTATGTGAATAAGTAGCAAGTACCTAGTAGCTAGTTAACAGTATGGTGTCAGACCAGGCAATGACTTGTTATTTATATTAAGCTGTGTGCTCTTACATTCTCTCAAGTTAGTGAGATTTTACACATTGTTTGATGCATTGCTATCTCACCTTAAGTTCCCTCACTTTCTGATCATATACATCTCTGGATACATAATTATCTCTCAGTGACACAGAAGTCTGTGAGAATGAAACATGCATGAAACAAATGTATTTAAAAAAAAACACAATTACCTGGGCACTGTTATAGACACCTAGCTTCTGTTGTTATTTACTCAGTATACATTTTACTACTTTTTCTATTTTCTAGAATAAATTTTTGACAAATTGTACACCTCAGACCTGGTCTTATTTTTAAAATGTTGCTTGAACCTTACAAAACCTATCCCGAAGCCCATCGTAGCTAACAAAGAGTTGTATTCCTAGCTACTCTACATAACAACCCTTGGCAGAACGAGCATCTATAACCAGAATGTACAGTGCGCCATCTGAGATTAATAAAGTGATCAAGGTTTGAATAAACTCCCCGTTCAAAATTTATCCAACCAATTAGATATGCGCTTACAACTTGCATACAATCATTTATTATGGTATCACTTAAACTAATTTATTTCTTGTATGTAAAATCTGATCAGACGCAACCAATTGATTGCGTAGCTGAAATTATGGTTATAGATGCTCGGTCGGCCAAGGCTTTTAATGTGGAGTAGCTAGGAATATAACTCTTGTCTCTTGGTTAGCACAAATGCCCTTAGCATAGTGCCCTACTAAACCAGTGAAAATGGAACTCACTAGCGCTTTGTCTTAAATTTAGAACTTTTCTTGAAACTTTTCTTGGACCTATTTTTGCTTTTTTCATCAATGCTTTGCATAGTCGATAACCATCCCTAATACATAACAAGATAAACTAATTGTTTTAGCTAATTTTGATCATTAATATATCAGATCTGAGTCAGGTTGGCGAAATCGTTTGATGGGCTTTCCCCGATTAATAGTCACCCAACGTTGTCAACAAGCAATACACAATTTACAGTTGAACTCAAGATCTTGCCACTGCAAGTCATTCGGAAGTTTACTGGAATTTGCCGCAATGCCTGTTGAGCCTTGAACACCACATCTGCTGATGCAATACAGTTCTGCTAAGGCAGAGTTGACTGTGTCTCCTTCTGTTTATATCTCTATGCCCTGGACAAGCAGGTGCTTAGTCTCAGGAGCTCGGACAATAATTTTTAATTATTTTCTGTCAGACAAAGATTAACATCTGAGTTCTACCCATTGGACTTTTTGTACATTATTAACAAGCACTCTAAAAACCTATATAAATAATGTCACTGCAAACAAAATTGGCAACTACAAATGTAGCTTTCTTTCCTTTTAACTTTAGTTAATAAAACATTTTCCACCAACTTTCCTCATATTTCATCTCCAGTGAGAGAAAGCATATATACCTTGTGCACTACTCTAAATTAATGCGTACGTCACTCGCACAATATATGTCTACATTCTCATGAGTTGTGTGTCTACTTTTTATGCGTTAAATTTCAGAACATTCTTGGATTATTATTGTGTAAAGTAAAAAGGTAAGGAAACATTTTCGAGGTCAATTTATGTCATTCAGACACGTTATTTGTCCGTTACAAGGATATGTTGACAAAAAGCCGTATTTGTGAATTTCAGATCTTTGTGTTTCACCGTCAGGCATTAACAACATTTCAGATAAACCAAGGCAAAAATCTGAGGCACTCGGACTAGCAGGTGCTACTTGATGGTTCTTATTGTCGTTGTTGCGTAAATTACCTCTTGTTTTAACTTTTCTACAGCGACTTTTTGAGAGAGAATTACATCATCCAATTGTCTCTGCACGATGACATGCGTTGGTGTGCATGATCGATCCAAAAATTGACTAAAATCTGATCGATCTAAAGTTGGTGACTTTTCACATCCCTCCATTTTGTGTAAACTCGTCTGTTGTGAAGGAGACAAGTTGTCTCCCCTTAGTGTGATGACATGATGGGGGATAACTCATGTCACCAAGTGTTTCAGGGGGTGGTGAGTTTTAGAAATACAGAAATTTATTTATATTATTTGTAATCATACTTAGAAATCAATATCACAAACCATTCTAAAACCAGCTACTAAGACAAAATAATCAGTTTATAAAACACTTCTGATAAGAAATGAGAAAAATTATACTATCACATATTTTGAAGAAATATAATATTCTTGCTGTTAAACAGTTATCAATTGTCTTCACTCCTATGATGACCACGAGACTATATTTGGAGGAAAATAAAAGATAAAGGTACATCACAAACTACAACTACCGGCAGTGCCCTTCTTTAGTTAAAGTCGAAAGGCAGTTTCTAACCTGGAGAGTACATTTAGGGTGGGGTCCAATATACAGCCGGCCATGTATAAGACCCCTTGTCAAACTCAATACAGGCCAAACAAACGTAATTTTAAAGAGAATTGGTTTGTATTAGCCATTTGTTTACTGTAACTCAGTTAAGTAAATGTTACATGCAGACAACAGGAACTATTATAGTATACCATATATGTACATCATTTGTTTGCTACATAATATACCTCTGTTGGCCCATTTCATTTGAACATAATATACCTATGTAGTTAGTTTGCAACATAATTTGTAATATAGGTACATTTTTTTCTTTGCTTGGGGTTTTATCTGTGTTTATTTCACTCACAATCGCCCAATGGAGAAAAATGAAACACCGGATAAGTCATTGAATTGTGCCGGACACCACTGACAAATCTGGTTACAATAACCTGAAAGACTGTTTGATTAATTGACGTTTTTATGCAGTACTTAAGGTTATTTCACTCTTATTACGGCGTACCAACCCAATTGGTGAAGGAAACCCACCCTAAACGACGCTGGCAACACAGAAGACACCACAATACATTTACAAGACTACATAAAAAACAGGAAACCACAACAAATCCGCTGCTTGATGCACCTTTATTCAGAGAGCACAAGGGCACAAGAGGTCCTGTCCAACCAACTGTAGCAATACAAATGGAATTTATAATAAACACAATTAATCTAAGAAAAACAGACAACAACAACAATTGTATTGGCTTTGTCTTTATTGGAAGTACAAAAACTCCTATACCATATATAAAAATTTAATTGCTTCAACGATATGTTCATTACCTGATTGTATTTCCGTGAAAATAAAACGAGAAACTTCAGAATAATCTAGCTCACAAGTTATACAAAAGGATGTGACAATGTATTGAATGCAATAAAAATTACTTAAAAATATAAATAGTCAAAAATACTTTGTAAATTCGGACAAATAAAATGATCACAAATTTTGACAAAATAATTTAGATCATAGCATGTATTTTGAGCTTTTAAGCAATAAGCACTGCTAATCAAACAACACAAAAAGTCACCACACTATGAACTCCAAATGAGTGTATAAAATCTCATTAAGTGACAATGATAAGAATGATTAAAGACAAATACAAAAATTAAAATTGTTACACACCTCTTTTGCTTTTCCCTTGAGTATTTTATGTTACTTTATTTGTCTATTTTGTACATGACAGAGTGGAGATAAGCAGGCCAATTGCAGGTTAAGAAGCATAGAGCAATAATCCAAAGTATGGAATTTACTGTAGCAACAAACACGCAAACTATAAAATTACACCTCACCAAACTAGCTAATACCTTGATGCAAAATATCATATCAAAAAGGAATGTTGAATTTTTCTACCATGATTTGTCAAATATTCTTTGTCAAGATTAGTCGAATTTGTGATGGCAAAATATCTTTGAATTTTTAGCATAGTCGATCGGAAGACAATATCCAGAGTTCTTTGCAGCAAGAACTGCAGCACCAACCGCTCCATTTTCTTGTAATTCTAGCAGACTTATCTCCCTTATTCTAACGTCTGTATCATTTCTAGGCTGTAGGCCTCTGAAAAAACCTGCAAGGAACATACAAAGATTCAGCATTTGAAAACAAAGTTGTCTTGAAAACATAAACACAAAATAATCTGATAAAGAGTGGCAAGGATTCTACTTCACTTGTCCTCATTTTAAACAGAAAAAAAAATTAACAATACAAATTTCTTAAACTTCATGGCACTTCATAAACTTCTCTACATTTATACAAAAATATATAAGACTAGTCTACCATGAGCCTATGTAGCTCAGGCGGTTAGAGCCCTGCTAGCCAGAGACCAAGTTTGAATCCCGGTGGAGGCAGGCAAAAGTTTCTTTCTCTACATTTATACAAAAATATATAAGACTAGTCTACCATGAGCCTATGTAGCTCAGGCGGTTAGAGCCCTGCTA
>JAVFBZ010141972.1:0-21183 GCA_032466195.1 Katharina tunicata
ACAATGATTATATATATATATACAGAGTTAGTGATAAGAGCTACTTATCAAAAACAGGATACACTGTCGGGGCTATATCTATATATACTAGTATACTTACAGATATCTAGAAAGAAGGCAGTAATAACTTAAATTATTGTGGCATACTCACGTACGGGTTCAAAATAGACCCATCTCCAATTCGGTATTATTACGAAATAAAAGTTACACCCGAGTGTACATCTTCTGAGACTCTTTTCATATCCTTCAATCCCTACGCCAATAATTTTCTATGATATAAGCTGATGAGATGAAATCTTCAAACCCTCCATACTGAAATAAACGTTATTTTATAAGTGGACTGATTTTCGTGACAATGAATTCATTGTGATGGAATTTTTGGTGCAACGATACGATCTGCATAACTTCTCAACATGGACATTTTACCAGTTGACCGACTGCTGACCAGTATTAAATTTCGAACTTCAAGAATAGCATGACTTTAGCTTTGTTTTGCATTTTTAGAATTGAAACCATAGTATACATATATTGTTGGCTGCCTTGGTCGTCTGGTCACCGTGTAAACAGCCTTTCATGGTTTGTCTCTGTTGACTTGTTGATTTATGTATTTCACATCATTTATCAAGAAGAATGAAAAACGTAATATAATGGCGTGTAAATCTGAAGGACAAAACCCTTCACTAGCAACACCCCCACAACAAATATCAATTACATCAGCATAAAGAAGAATGGGCAAACAAAATGTGTTTAATGACAGTAGTGACTTCGCTGGTAAACAAAACACTCTTTTCTAAAAGGCTTTTGTTAACTTTATGTATATACTTGTGTGTGTTGGCGTCTGTGAAATACATCTACATGTATCTCAAAAGCGACCCTTAACGCAAAAAAGCATCTGAACTGCCGTTTTGTTATAGCCATTATGACAATAAGCTTAACCTGGTCATCTAAGTACGAGGCTCTGCATATGCTATACAAAACCAAAGTACAATCAAGTAGCTTACTTTTTAACGGTGTTAAAATTAGAACGGTATCTTAAAGGTTTCCTTGTTTAGTGAGGTGTATTGTCAGCAATTAAACCAATTGAGATAAGGAATACTAGAAACAGTGACTTCAGGCACGCAATGTTATTTTTTAAAGTTATGTTTAAGCATACGCTTGACTTTTCTTCTAATTTGCCAAAATTATCCACCAAGTTGTCGTTAATAGGATACCTTAGGACAATGACACTCCTGACACAATGTTACTATCAAATAAAACATTGTCCTCAATACTTTTTGTTCAAATTTGTTTCTTGTAAAACTCAAGGTATTCCCTATACACGTCCAATTGCTATGTTTTATTACTCTACTGTTTTAAGACGTCCCCGTGCCAGTGAATAGGACACGTCTGATGGTTAAAACCTTGCGCTCATCACTGCCTCGAACGTTGATACTTCCATAACTGAACATAGGAGCAAGTCCATAACGTCAGACAAATATAACATTGTCATGGAGAAAGACTGTAACTAAGACCTAAGGAAGCATTATATGTATTTTATTTAAACATACTTGGGTCATTTTCAGAAATATAAGAATACGTCCGCCTTGATTTTTGTCTCAAATCTTCTCCGTCATGTAGTACACATTGGATAGTCATCAATACACCTGACAAAGCGATATGTTAACAACGGTTATCCAGGGAAGTCTGACACTTTTCGGCAAAACTAATAACATAAAGGATCGAAGCTTCTAGAAACAGGCGAAGGGAGACTAAGGATATGTTTGCATGAGAATTAACAAATAGTCTTGTATTTCCAGCGATAAACATATCCAGCGGACATAAAGCGATATTTCTAAATCCGGGTAAAAGTGCCCACGCTATAATCGCCGTTTTCCCGTCTAACGAAATCAATTAGGAGAAAGAATACTCCGGTTGATGACACGGATTGCCTTGGGCTCAATGTTCTACGAGTGCTTGAGCCGTCGATACACGTGGGGTGTAATTGTAAAGAAAATCATTTTGATCATGAAAGGTTATATGTGTGAAACGCGGATTTACTAATACAGAAAACGTCAGGGATAAAACATTTATTACCAAATTTGTTAGTGTTCATCATGCAAATAAACATAAGATTTAAGTCCTTCGAATAGCTTAGCCCTGATTGTTTGTCTTCACCATAAGAATATTTGTTTTATATTTTAAATTAACCGTTGTCCTCGTATCAGTGATATTTATCTTTTTAAGAAAGTTATATATCACATAAATATATGTAAACGTAACAGTTAAAAAGGTTTTACACATAAGTTGATAAAACATGGGAGAGTCACTTATAAGGTGACACACATAACCTTTTATGGACAGGAGTAACAACGATTTACATAGCAGCAAAGCTAATTTTAGTTTTCCGTTTTGATTTATGTTAGCATCATCATTCCTGATAAAAGCTGATTGGAAAATATTTGCTGTAGCATCATCATTCTACATCGCCATAATAGGGACACAAGAAAAATAGAGTTTCTTCAACTTATAAGTCGTGTGTTATGCTCTCATCCAATTCTATGGATATAAGCTAAAACTGTTGAAGTTAAATATTTACCATTGTAAAATTATCTAAATAGAGTCAATGTTCACTTCGCACCTGCCAATATAGAAACAAACAGATTATGTTTGATCAAGTTAAAGAAATGACGCATTTTATTTAAAGACATACTTATTTAGATGTTTAAATGCCATGCTTTAATTCATGACCTTTTGTTTGGATTGCAATTGCTTCCAGCGAGTTGCATAAACAAATAATTTTACAGTGTTCAGTACTAGATTAGAAGGGCGCGTGAAATTTTCTTCTCGACCAAATAAGTTGCTAAGTAACACGCTGATATTTGCCAGATGTTCAAACCCTCACATTTGAGTAGGTACTTGGCTAAAAGTGCTCCAGCAAGCTTCAATATAAATGTCTATCGGTTAGTTCCAATACAGTTCAAAGCAGCTAATTTCACATGTTACAATCGTTTTATCTATAAACTATGTTTTCAACTTGCAATGTTTCCTATCTGTTTGGAGTTCTAAAGTACGATAACTTCACAGAGATAAACACACTCACGTTTTCATTTCATTGAAGCATTTGTTTTAGCAATTTCTCGCCTGATTTATCTTGCTATTGTATGTTTCATAAAGCTTGCATAGTTCAACATGCACTGACTTTTTTTATCGTTAACTATTCACATAACTGTTTTAGGCAAGAATTCGACTGTATAAATGTTTGATAATTGAGTTTTGAGTTGGAGTTTTTCAGATGTTATATTCACGTTGAACCCAGTTATGAATCTTTCCATTACAAGCCAGTGTTTCCAGACTTTCGAAACATATTCTTATTATTATTTAAGGTCAATAAAACAGAATATTTGTAAACAAATGTTTCATAGGTGAATTCCAGCTGTACAATTATTTAGTTTTTGTAGCTCATATTCAGTATTTGTTTAAGAATTACAGTACGTAATCTACGTATCGATCTATTTATTATACATGTAGCACTGAATGAATCAAGTTTCGATTAGTGAATTAACGATATTGTTTTCAAGGTCACACACGATGATATCTGGTAGGATATTGGTCTCCCAGGGAGCTCATAATAACAGTGTATATCTGTTAGATTTTGCCTTCGCTAGTTGTTAGCGTTTTCTTACAACAGTATTTTAGTAAGTTGGACAGTTATTTTTTGTCCATGATAATCTGGGCCGTGCCGTGGCTCCGTTGTTCGGAATAGGGTTGATTCCCCCGTGCACTTTAGATGTATATGGGTAGCTTTCCGATGACTGCGCAGTTCACAGGGTGGCTTCTTCCTGGTTTTCCACCATACACCCACAACGCAAAGTCGTCATATAGGTGGAACACTATTGAGTACGATAAAACTGCAATCAATTAAATAAAGAAATTAATCTATGAGAATCTTGATAGTTTTCTTGAGCGGCACATTGGTAAGAAGGAAATAACGTAGACTGAGACAACATGGAACCCTTCTTCTAACCCAATTAGTTATTGATCGGCAGCATCAAAAAAGTATTTTTTCTCTGGAGTCTGCAAGTGAACTGATCATTTTTTTTCACACACAAATTAGACAGTTACTTTCAGTTACCATAATGGTCGAATATGCTCTCTGTCCGTTTTCCGTCTGTTATATGCAAAAGGTAAACAGTATGCTGGGGCCGTGGCTCAGTTGTTGAGTCCTGAGTTCCATTCACTGTATCTGGTATAGGTTCGATTCGTCCTGTCCACATAAGGTATATATATAAGTTTTCCGGTGGCTGCGGAGATCGCGCGGTGCATCTTACGTGGTTTCTCGGTTTACCATGATACAAGGGCAATGCAAAGTTATCATTGAAAAAAAGTACCCTTGAAAACGACGTACAACATCAGTCTCTCAATGTATTATGATCTTATGTCTTTTATTGTAGCTGTTCAGTAAATGATTTCCTCTACTAACTAGTTCCGTGGTTTGTTCTACAGTTGCCGCTCCATTTGGATTCAGTGAGGAGGGAGGTGGCCACACTTTAGGCCGAAACGTAATACCTTTTCTTTGTCAGATTGTGTGACAAGTTAAACTACTTATTTTATATTTAATATATGCCAATGACATAAATGTGGAAATTGAGTTCAGCATTAGTTTATTTGCTGATGATACTTCTTTGTTGGAGCCTATATTTGATATATTAGAATCTAAACAAAGAATTAACAGAGATCTTGATCGTTTCATGAAGTGGGCGTCACAATGGCTAGTGACTTTTAATCCTCTTAAGACTGCATACTTACTTGTTTCGCTTAAGAAAGATCCTGTTTATCCTAGTATTTATCTTAATGGCATCCCTGTGGAGCGAGTTCGGTCCTATAAACATTTGGGAATTATTTTACATGAAAAATGCAAATGGGACGAACGTGTTAACTCTCTCATTACCAAAGCAAACAGGGCACTATCTGTGTTATCTAGAACCCAAAATAATTTAAACAGATCTTGCCTAACAAATGTATTCAAAACCTATGTTCGACCAATTTTGGATTATGGCAGTGCATTATCTGACAACTGCTCACTGCTTGTGTCGCAAAAGCTTGAAAATATACAAAGATGAGCGGCCAATATTTGTACTGGAGGTATGCGCCGCTCTAATTATAGAACATTGTTAACATAACTAAACTGGGAAACGCTCTCATATAGACGTAAAAAACAAAGACTTATACTGAAGTATAAAATAATAAACGGATTATCGCTCCCTTATTTAAGCTAATTCATCTCCAGCAGAAACAATGAAATCAATTACAGATTAAGAAACTCTAGTGACTTTAAATTATACATGTGTCATCTCACCGTGTTTCTTTCCACAGTCTATTAAAGACTGGAACAGTTTGGAACCACAGTATCAGAATTTATCGTTAGATCAGTTTAAACCCAAGTTACAAACTGTGTCTCAATCTGAAAGCACACTCCTATGTAACTCGTTTAACTTCTATTCAGCAGTAATTCAATGTCGTATGTGCATGGGATTGAGCTCGTTCCGTGGACATTTGTTTACATGCAATATTATTGATACCCCAATTTGTGAACTTTGAGATTTAGCTTATGAAGATCCATGTCTTTACTTGTAACACTGCCCCAATTATGCCACTCAAAGGACCCGCTTGCTACAAAGCCTATCCAGTGTATTGTGCCCTGGAGTAAATCCTTCAATTTTCATTTGGCACTGCCCTAAATATCTAACTGAAGTACTTCTTTTTGGATCCTCACTTGTTTGTTTAAATTCGTACATAATTACATACACAATACTGGACGCTTTGGGTCTTAACTTACTTTACAAATATTTATTTCTCAGCACACTACTATCTGTTCACACATGTTAAATGGCTGTCACAACTGATAATTGCCAATGTCCATGTTGTTGTTTTCATTACATGTCATTTTTTCTTTCTTTCTTGTTTTATCTTGTTTGTCAGAAGAAGCCCTTGTGGCCATTGACTGTGGCTAATCCTGCTTAAATAAATAAAGAATTAAATTATTATGATGTTTGGATTTCTAGGTGATGTATGTAGAAGATAATAAATTATTCTCTACGATCACTTATTTTACTGTTTTCTCATCGTACGGCTGGGCATGTCTTGTATGGAATGTGGATGTATTATTCACCTTGCCGTGCAATCAACCAATCAATCTTTTATATCATGTATTCTTTATTTGTTTTCTGCATGCTTCTTCAGGCAATCGTTGGGCTCTTTATTTCCCAGGGATCTTTGAATAGCAGGTTCTTCCATCAGGTACTTTCAGATAAACTCTGACAATTTTGAGCTTTTCAACGTATATTTGTGTCTTATTCATTTTCTGTCTTCCGATATAAACCGTGGTATCAATAAATTCAATCATATGCTTTTACAGTGGTGTGGCCGACTATGTTAACGCACATAACCATCAACACTCATCTGATCGCCTCTGGCACTTAGCAGTGTAGCAGAAGTAAGTTCTCGAAAAAGCAACGTTTCCTGTTTTTTACCATTAACTTTACTTTCTGAACAAATTATTCCTAAACATGCGTAAATCCCATAAATGAAAGACATTTTAGTGACAGTCATGGTATGAGTATGGAATACGATAGGCCTTAATTGCGTCGAATCAAATTTCAGTTTGTCTTAATACACGGCGTCGTGCTCAAGAGTGGTGCTTACTTTATATTTTTAGGGGTAATAATGGATAACCATGAGTACAAGAAAATACAAGAAACATTCACAAACTTTGCTTATGTCAGCATTTTGTGCTTGCTGCCTATATGTTTTATTTCTGTAAAGGTTAGATACAACAGCGTGGGTAGTTGGGTGGGAGCCTCCTGTGCTTTGGTGTTTTCTGAGCTAAGGGGCACAATATGCCGATTTGTTGTGGTGTCCTGTTTTGTAAATGCTATGTAAAAATGTTTTGCCCAGTCTTGCCTGCGTCGTTTTTGGTGGTTGCTTTCGCCTATTGGGCTGGCACGCCGTCATTTAAGTGACTTAAATACGGCATAAAACCCCAATCAAACAAACAGATATTACAGGAGCGGCTTTGGCAGAAACGCCCGACGTTATTGCCCCTAGTAGACAGCTAAGGCCGTTGTGTTTATTAACACTAAAGAGAGGTTTACATATAAGTTATTCATCTTTCCTCGGTCCTCGTAAAATTTATAATCACAAAAAGTAAAAAATGTACTTTAAATGAGGTGTGGAAACTGCCTAAGTTTTTCTTAACTTTTACAATTTACTTAAGTAGATTTAAAAATACGGGCCCAGAGCACTCGTGTACCGCTCAGGGGAAGACCTCGGAACAACAATCTGTAAACCAGTGCTTAATATTCAATATTATTCTAAGGTTTTCATGAATTTACGATACCATGACAATGAATTAACAGCGAATTCAATAGTGATTATGGAAACATCAGCCACATTTCACTCGAAAAATGGTCCAGATACACTCACTTTTCTGCTACACCTTAACCTTATTCTAAATTAAAATTTATCATAATTCAATTTGGTTCGAGAGTGGCTGGGTGGGAGCCTCCTGTGCTTTTAGCTAAGTGGCATCAGGAAGCTGGTTTGTCGTGGTGTCTTGTTTCTCTTTCATTACATGTAATGGTGTCTTTTAAGTGTTGCTATCATCATAAGGGATGGTTCCCTGCGTCCATTGAGCTGGCACACCGTCATATCAGTGAAATAACACCCCTGACACACCAACAATTTGGTTGAAACTACAGTGGGTTTTATAGGGGTTCGTTCTTGAAATCCATTTCGCAGGGAAGCTAAATGGAAATCTTGCTTGTTAATATTTTTGTTGATCCAAGTTTGAAATCACTTTACACTCGGCGGTATTCGACATATAATATTTAACTGCATGCCTCGCTCAGACATTGTATACCTTACAATGCCGAAGATTGGTGTCAAGACGGTACGTAACGCCTAGTACGCCTAGAGTGTGACACAACAAATAATAATTCTAAAATAGAGGATCAAATCAGTCTCCTACCGCCAAGACTTTAACTCTAAAGCCGGTTTTCCAATAGGCGAATATATTCTTATGAATTGAAATTTTTCGCCGCGAAAAGAAAATAACCAGCAAATTTATATTTTCCACTTCAACAATAGCTGCATCGATTTTGCGAATTTTCACATGTATTGGCTGGGATCTTAAACAATGGCTGCTGTTAATGTGAGAATGTGAGATTTTTACTTGTATCGCTTGTAATGGTGATAGTTGCTGACTCACATTTGCTAAATTAAAAAGGTGAGTAAAATTCATGCTACTGTTATTTTCCATCAAGTACTGTAACAGATTCATGTCAATGGTGACCATTTTGCCAAAGCAAGTGTTGTTATGCCATGTGAGTTATTTCTTGACATCTAATTGGTTTGCGGCAATATTCGCCTCAAAAAAGTTAAAACAGTTCGAACTCACTTTTTCGCCTGCAGCGAAAATGATCACGTGATAGAAAATTTAACAGCGCTTTCGTAAGTTCGAAAAGTTTCGCTTCGCGCAAATAAATTCGCCTAGGGGAAAACAGGCTTTAGGTATTGACTGGCCATCTTGAACGTTCGCCTAGAAAGAGTTATACCTATTTGCTTTTTGTAGCGAGTTAACATGTAATTTAACATGCTTCACGCCTTTTTTTTTCTCCCTTTTACAAACTTAAGATTAATTCGATTCTATAACAACGTTTTTTCTCTGTTTAAGTTTAGGTAATTTGGTAGTACAATTAAGACGATTTATTCGCCAGCACACTTTTGTGCGGAAACACTACTACAACAACAACAAGGATGGCCTGTCATTACATAAGTGTTAGTATTCTTCTCAATTTGGAAAAATGTGCAAGCCTATTTTAGTATGAAAAAAATATATGCGCGGCATTAATCATAAATAATTGATCGTAAAGTACCCGAATCGGACTTTTTGAAACTTTTGAACTCGGGCGTGACTTATATATGTGCTATTCCATGTCATCACTTATTCTCTGCTTGCAGAAAACATCGCTTACATCATGTTTAATAAAATCGAAAAAAGCTTTTATATCACTCGTATGGTTTTGTGTAACCACTACTCACAGCGATCTTACATTTCATTTTTTATACTACCCTGCCCGAAAGCCTTTTGAACATAATACCTATCATAGGTGAAACAGCTCAATTGCAGAACATGTTTTGTTATACTTGACCACCAATGACCACCAGTTCGACAATTAGTTTAAAATGTACTAGGAACAAAAAAAAAAAAACACACGGAGAAGTAACATTTATCACATGAATAGATATGTTCAGTTAAGTGGTAAAATAATTGATCCACAGCCTGTAGAAGTGTGGCTATCGACAAGACAGTCAATATCACGAAGCAGTGTGACACAAACTAAATATACAACTTGGACGATCGTCGAACGCTCTGAATTGTATATTTAACATTGTGACAAACCTCGGCATTTGACCCTTCAGAGAGGGCGGATATGATCGCCCTTTTCATTACATAGTCCATCTAAATGACGTCAGCTCACCGGTTAATTCACGTTTGGTCGTTATTTCCTATTCCCCAGATGCCTATGTTCCATATAGAATGTGTTCATCCTTCCAATTATGCCTGCTCAGGTCTGTTAATCAGAATAGTTCTAGAAAGTAATCGCTCGACAAACAAAAGTCTAGGCCAAAGATAACAACAGCTTACTTTGTATCAGGCAACCAAGACGGTTTGGAGACGGTTTCACGCTCAACAGTTGACGCGCGGCTATCAAAAAGCCCCTTTCCCATTCTCTATACCAACACCCAGCACGTTCCTTCATCTTTTAATGTAGAGCAAGCTAGCCGCCAATCCTTCAAAACCTACCCAAACTTCTTACATTTACCAAATAAATCATTGGCCAATACAACGTTCACGCGATATGCTCAAACATGTACTTAATGGTGACATATACAGCAGACAAAAATACTCCAGATAATATATTTTAAAGAAAGCCATGTGCCAATTGAACAACTGAACCAGCCACGAATCGTTCAATGCTGAAAGATCGTTCCAACCGCACAGCACGTGGCAAAACAACGACGTTTATCGTATATTTGGATTTATTATTTACATATAAGGATTATTTACGTGTAAGTTATAACGTGGACGTTTTGTCGCCCATTACATGTGCCAATAAATTGACTCCATTAGCAGTATACTAGAGAGTACCGTAATGTTTTTAAAAGCAACTATTTTTTTTAAACATAGGCAATTGTTAATTAATGTAAATTTGATTTTGTTTGGCAGGAAACAGGCTATCCCATAACATTAAGTTAGCAGCATATTGTTAAGGATTCTCTAGTTTCCATTGCAGTCTTTTTAATGAGTGAATATCAAATGAAATACAAATCTGGTACAATAAAAGCAAGAAAATTAACAACAAAATAGAGCTGTCCATTTTCTAGACGTCTACACATGACGTGCAAGAGACAGAAATGGCAAAATGGGCAAACATAAAAACACACCGAAATCAGAATGACGACGGCTGCAAGTATACTCAAGAATCACCACACATTGACAGATGCCGGTGTTCATGCACGTGCATCAGAGAAGTGTGAACTTCATCTGTTATGTGTTCGTATACGTACATGTAATACGACTATCCACAACAAGTCAGATCCCTGTTTCCTGTAAATATCCATTAACACAACGTAAAAACACGTTCTTTGTTAAACGTATTTAAGAAATACTAGTATACAGGCTTAAAGATAAATTATAAAATTATAATTGCTTAACGATTGAGTTTAACGCAGTGTAAATAAAGCAAGTCCTGCATCCTGCAAATTTTCAATTGTTATTAAGATGTTTACCAAGCAACGTTTTCCTGTAAATATGTGAGTTTCAGTGATCTTTCCATTGTCTTTGAACATGCATCTCACTGTTGCATTCCCACAGCTAATGTGAATGTTCTACTTTTGGTTACTAACTGGTTTTCCTTATGTGAGTATAGACCGGTACAATGCTGGATTAAGACGTATAAGTGCAAAGAGACACTTTACTAAACATTAAAAGACTCGGGTTGGTAGTGCAAAGCTCAGTTAACCCAAAGACCAGTTATATGACGTTGTGTCACAAAGCATTGATGCCTTGCCATAATATAAATCCATTATTACGTAACTTCATATAACTGTCCGTGAAGTTCTAAATATTTTACCCGGTCAATCTGAATTAGGCCGTTGCCTCACATCAGCTGTTATTCTGATACTTTTAGACGCACTTTTATTGTGGAATAATCAATGGACTAATTCAATGTATGCGTACTCAGCTGCGCTAATAGAAATAGAATTAGATGGACATCGTCCCACAAACAACATAGTTGGACAGAGATAACCACTGATAAATGTCAGATCAGGCTACCAGGAGCATTTCAATTCTTGCAGCCTAAGTGTTTTTATAAACCGTACTCATACATGTAACGGTGGTTTTGGCAGAGTGTCGAAAGGTAAGGTAAATCAATGTATGTGAAAGCATGCTCCAACATGACTTAACGTGATATCACTGATGCTATATAACAGTGGGCAAAAAAACTTTCCAACAGTAAGCCTTCGAATAGTTGAAAGGGATTCGGGATCATTGTATTAGACCTAAATCTAAAACTAAATCCTCAATTAAGAAATTATTTTCTTAATAAAAATGCTTGAAACAGTGCACAAAATTTAAGTTTTGTCGGACGCGACAATACCAACCCACAAAATGTTGTAATAAAGCAAACAATTTCCGTACATTTTTTTCACGTCCATTGGACCCCCGCCTTCGTTACCAACAGATCTGATTTTGTGTTTCTGCAACGCTGGCTTCAGATACTTTGGAAATTAGTTGAACGAAGAAAAACAAAATATTAAATAAATACACGAACATTTCAGGTAAGGGAAGCTTTCACAATGAACTTAAACTGGTTATCCAAGGGAGAGGCAAAGCGAACACTGAAATAATGCTAAGGCAACGCCGAGTCTTAATACAACTTTAAGACAACGCCGAGTGCAACTGAATTGACTAAGTATGCATACGTCCTGCTTAATAAGTCTTTGGTGTTATTAGAAGTAAAGAAACTAACTGCGATAAATAAATACATAAATCAATCCCATTAGACATCGTACCGGAATGCTTACTTTTCCCATATTTCCTAAGAATCTGATTATCGGTTTTCCAGGTAACAAAGGAAATCAAACAGTCAGAAACCCAATTTCGGCACATATAGGCGGACAAAGTGTGGCTTAATCACATACATATTGTTAACTTGAATGTTCGTACCAAGTTTGATTAGAATCTGAAAGGCAGCCTTCAGATAACTGTTGGAAACAAACGTTGTTCTAAGCCACAATGTAGCACTAACAATGTACCTACTAAACATAATCCCCATGTTGGAATGCTTTGACCAAGTTTCATTAGTATCCGATAATCACATTTCAAGTTAACCGCTGGAACCAAGTCTAGACTTGGCGCCACTGGTAGGCGGACTGGGGCATATGTGGACAATGTTTAATCCAATGCGACATCGTCCCGCATGGAATACGTTTGCAAAGTTTGATAATAATTTGATAATCTGTTTCAAGTAAACAGCCCGGAATGAAACATTCCACTAGGTGGCGCCACATATTGGAAGCCGTACGCCAATATGAAGCCCATACTACATACTGATACATGTAATATTTGTACCAACTTTGGTTAGAATCTTGTGGCCAAACGTGTGGCCAAACTAAATCCTATGCCACATGTCCCATCAAGTTTGATAACCGTCCGATTTTCAAGATTTTAATGGCCGGACAGAAAGCATATTCTTATCTACAAGGGGGCGCCACCAGTAGGCGTATACCGACAACACATTGCCATGCGACAGCTTGCACATGAAATACTTTGGCCAAATTTGTTAAGAAACCGATAATCTGATTTCAAGCTATCAACAACAAAAATTACACTTTGGCACCGTGATTAAAACTCAGTCTTAGCAACATCTTTCCACTGGGAGTATTCTTACCAAGTGTGATTGGAATCCGGTGAGTGATTATCAAGAGTAAAGTCGGATACAAGATAGTGGATGGTCGGGACAGTCCGACAGACAACCCAAACATGTACACAGATAGAGAGAGGGAAAGAAAATTGCGCATGTCTCCGTCCCGTGCCTTCGAATCCTCGATTGACAAAACACGACACACAACAAAAGTGTAAACCTAAACTTACTCATCCGTACATAAAACACGTAACGTTCCTTTAAAAAACAGAATACAATACTTCCGCAGAGCTTATCTCATGTTTTATGGACGTAGCAGGGATTTAATTCACATCAGGATTTTGTATTTCTTTTCTTAAAAAGGGTTTTATCTTCAGCGCGTAATGGCAAACTATGTTATGTTAATCAAATGTATCTTGTCTACTGATGTGTAAATAATCTGAACATTTCAAAATATGAAATATAATAATTAATCTGAATCTTCTGAAGACATGATTAAGTAGAGACTTATCCCACACTGTCCACATATAATGTATACGAACAGATAAAGTGGCTGTGTTTATCCTCATGTGGCACATTAGGAACAAACACATAACCATCAACACTCCTCCGATCGCTTCTGGCACTTAGTATGGTCTAGCAGTGGTACACAATCACGCACGGCTTCAATATTTATTCTTGACCATTGAAACTACTTCAGACCAAATTATACCTTAACATGCGTAATTCCCATAGAGCGAATACATTTTGATTTGACTGTTTGTCATCCAGTTATGTTTAGTTTGGGAACCGGCTGAATTGTTAGGAGTCATGTCGGCTTAATAGACCGCGTGGTTTATGAAGATTCGACACACTTGAGGTTTTGGGGATAAGGAAGGCTGAAGACAACAAAAAACCTGTGCCAAACCACCCAAAGCACCCAATACCACGTGTGCTGGCTGTCAGCCTATTTAATTCTGTTCATTTATATAAACCCGTATGCTGTTAGCTCATGAAGTCCAACTCTAGTAGATTTTCTGCAGTTTAATACAAATGGAACGTTGATATGTTGTTGACAAAGATTTATATATTATTGACAAGATTTAGTTAGTCTTGTTTACATTATAAATCCTGATAAGGGAACTAAAGCATCAAATGGTGGTTAGAAAGCGTCTGTGTTAAAACACCAGAGAACAGGTGAGATGTTCTATTTGGATCAAGCCCATTGGCTAATGGCAGTATACTAAAGTGACTGCACATTTTATGGTTGTATTAAAGTTGGTGTCTACTGTTGGAATACAGCGTCGTCATATAAGTGAAATACCCTTGAGCACAGCGTTACACTCCACTCAATCGATCTTTTGGATTAAAAGTACCGGCCGACTCGCTTAGACAGGGACGTTACATTAGGTAGAATACTACTAATTAAGTAAAATGCACTAAAAAAGTTCATACATGTATATATTGTTTCATTGTCAGCGTTTTTGTTTATAGAGGTAACCGTACAGAACTCTGGTTAACAAAATGGCTGTCAACACAGAAAAAACGTATTTAGAAGTTACAAATTTATATAATTTGGACGACCGTCAAATGCAGTGAAAGGCCTATATGTTATATAATGACTTTGCTTTTTTGAGAGAGCAGTGTATGATTAGATGCTAAATCTAAATGAAGTCAACCCGAATAGTAAATATTTTTTCTTCATTTCTTCAGTGACACCCACATGTCTGCTGTACTCATAGAAAATTAATCTTTCTAGTTCTGCTTACTTAGGTTCGTTCGTCAAAATAGTGTAAGAAAGTTATCGCTCAGCAAACATTGGCCCAGGTCCAAAGAAAACTACATATAAATTCCCGGCAAAGCGTTTTTATTGATCAAGCTTTAATTATAATTACGTCTTGTGGATAATAAAGCCCAAAATATGCTGTGTTAACGTCACAATTTAATACTATTTGTTAATTGTTCAACTACATATAGTTCAATTGAAAGTCGATCGTGCATATGAGATTCCCAAACACACACTAAATGGAACAACACACAGCTGAACACAGATATTCTATTTTGTAGATAAAAGTGCTGACAGATGGACGGCAAAAGTAACCACCAATCCTATGGTCCATTTGGAGTGCCGCACAAATGGAAAGCAAGTAAAATTTGACCGAAAAACTGAAATAGTGCGTGGTAATTATTTCTATATTATTTGTACACATGTGGCACTTATGAGTTATACTATGTACTTTACCACCGAGTAGAAGTTCCGCCGTCCATTACATATGACCTTTGACTATATTTAGGAACAACGATTTGTTCATCGAAAGAACAGACTAGGTAGAAGTACTAGCCCAGAATCCGCTGGGGGAGGGGTTATAGTACAACATTTTGGCCTTTCAAAGGTTATTTGTTTTGCTTGTTTGGTGATTATAACTGCTTTGTGCAGTTTTACAGTAAACAGCACAAATTTGTTACCCACCAGTGCTGCTCACCGCATGCATGAATATAGTAACAAACGAGACCGGTAACCAGAGGATTATAAAGGAAGACGTCTTGTAGAAGAAAAATGCCGCTGTATATCAACCACAGAGCATCGGTCCTGCTGAAATACACCATTTTCTATTCCGAATACTGGGAAGAACAAGTTTGACTTTTTATCAATGTGCCAGCATCGAAATTCCAAAGCAATCTGATCTTGAACTTCTTCACGTATAAGTTGACAATTGTTACATACCTTTAGACGGATTTAATGTTTGATATTTGATGGGGAAATTCGATGTATGCCTACTCAACTCTGTTCATAGAAATAGTGTTAGAGGGACATCGTTCCTCAAACAAAAGAATTGGCCAGAGATATCCACAGATAAATGCCAGGTCAGGCTACCAGACTGTTTTCATTCACACAGCTTATTGAATAAATGGTTATGTTAACAGTACCCATATTGAAGGTTACGGCTGAGAACTAAAACCTTACGTCGTTAAAATGTATGTGAAAACATGTTCATGTACGCCTTGAAGAGCTGTCATCGATTTCACTGAAATCCGTTGCATGATTTATGATTTCCAACTAGTTTTTCAAACCATCCAACTTAAAAATATATACACTTATATGAAATAAATCGATAATTTGATGCACAAAGTTACTCGTAACAGTACAGTTACCAGCATTACGTAAACAGGTATTTACTTTATACACTGAATACGTGATGAGCTTTGTTAGTACTCGTTAGTACTAGTACTTTGTTATGACACGTAATTACCATGTAGATTGTGCAATGACATTCTGACGATGTTTACCAGGACTACAGCGAAACGCCAGTTAATACGACACAGGTCTACTAGTTATATTACCAGTTAGGTTTCCGCGCAGCCGTCATTTCAATGACGGAAGTTTGATATTAAGTGGCATATCTTGCAGTTGACATATTTAACCTGACAATATATCTAGTCAGGCTTGTAAAAATGTTGTTTAAAAGTATTTGTATAGTCGCATAGTTTATACTAGGTTTGATAAAAGAAGTGTCCGTGTAGAAACTCTGGAAATTAATTAGTTTCTGAACAGTTTTTGTTATGATAATTATATAAATTGGACGTTACGCCTTCAGCATTAATTTAAAAATTTCAAAAATTCTTTAGTGTTTTAATATGGAGCTCGGTGGAACAGAATTGCACAACTTTCAGTTACAACCTTAAATAAAGTAGCTAATTGTTGTTCATTTTTCGCGTACACAAATCTGTCAAACTCAGTTGATAGGCTTAAACACAAATGTTTGGTGGAACACATAGCTAAAACGGAATGCAGATGATCCATGTAGACTAAGAAAGACACAGTGTCTGAACTAGACACCAATCTACGAGTGTTAATGTTTAACACCACGTGCATAACGTCAAATTTCAATCTATATTGGTAACAATTGGCATTCCAATATGACGTAATTGTAAAGTGTTATAGTGAATACTTTTGTCAGTCAAATTTAAAATCAAATTCAATGTTAATCTGACCTTCGCGGCAGTTTTTAGATACTTAGCTTTGGTAATAGAATTAATGGTATTAAAGGGGTATCGTTTCACAATTACCAAACCTGACCAGAGATAACCACACATTAATTCCAGGTCACGCGTCTAGCAGGCTTTTTAATTCACAAAGCGTATTGGCTAAGTGGTTATGGGTTATCTTAACAATACCGAAAATGGAGGTTGTGGCTGAGAACCAAAATAAACCTCACTATAAATATTCTGGTAGTTTTTTTTAAATTCCATTTTCTCCGTAGAAATGAATAAAAACCACTAAAATACAAACAACATAACTCTCTAAAAGAGTAAGATTAAAGTAAAATCAAAAAATGTCTCCTATCTTCAATTTGCAGGAAAGTTAATTAGTGTCTTTGACATGGCAAAAGACCCACAATAGTTGAGCATTAAACTCTGTGTGTTAACTTAACTGATAATAAGATGAATCTGTTTTCAGGCATTTTCCAGTCAGTTCATACAAATTAAGAATGTGTTTAAAGGGAATTTCTCTGGTAACAAAACTGAGAACAATAAATCTCTTTACAAAATATGGATTAATCAATATATGACTTCATTTGTAATATTTTCCTATCTTCCTGTCTTTATTGTAATATGTTGTCAAGGTAATGGTGACATCAAATAGTAAGCAAACTGGTAATACTGGGACAATAAAACAATTCAGGATGTTAACTTTTCTAAAGGAGGCTAAATAAAAATCCTGCATTTTTGGTGATCTAAGTAGAAACACACTGGGTACCTCACGACATTTCATTCCTATGCTTCCTTAACTTGTTGAAGAGAGCCGTGACAAAAGAGATAACTAAAACGAAGACCTCTCTCCTAAAACGTGTGGGTTTTAAACTCAATTGGTTGAGCCTAGGGCTGCTGGGTTCCTTGCAATGTACCGCTTATAAGTTAGATGCTGGACTCCACATTAAGAACATAACCATCAACACTCAACCGATAGCTCCTGGCACTAAGTAGAGTGGCAGCGATGAGTTCTCGAACAAGCTACGTTTTTTGGCCTTGACAATTGACACCACTTTCTGAATAAACTATACTTAAACATGCGACATTTAAACAAAACGAATACATTTGCTGGACACATTTTGTAGTCCTCTTACTCTGAGAGCGGAATACGATATCACTTCAGCCTAACGAACGGAGTCCTTTATCAAGTGTCGGTCTTAGTTCACTTTTTTTAGAGTGATAATGCAAAACTCCATACCATGTGGACTTGTTGCCAATATATGTCCTAAATATGAAAGAAATAATTCTGGCTCATACATTAATGTATCAAGATTCATATTCAATCTAGAACCTGTTTGCAGCTCATTTTGGCTGTGAAACTACACAGTGGGAGAAACTTTGCCATTAAAAATAACATAACTACTCCTCGTGTTCTCTTCTACTTTTTAACCGTATTAACATTCTAATAATCACCATAGATGTAAGATATATAGAGTAGAAATATAACGAATTAACTTTATCCTATTTATTACGTTAACATCATATGTACAATTTATAAAAAGTGATACGGTTAATGGAGGTTACTGGGTAGAACTCTGTGGTGATTGTCGTGTTGGGACAAACCTTGATCTTAAGTCAGCTCACCAATAAATTCATGTTTGTCCGGTCTTGTTAGAATTACCAGATGTTAGTGTTAGTGGTTTAGAATGGGTTCATCTTTCTTGTTATGTCTACTCAGGTCCGTTCATCAGAATTCTCTAGACCTACGATTACAACAGATAAACGCTTGATCAGGCCTTCGGGAGCTTTTATTGACCAGGTTTTTATGTTGATTATGTATGGTGAATGGTTTTACTGTTAACAGTAATGTTAGGCTAAAAAAGCCAATCACGTCTTCATTCAATTCAACTCAATTCAAACTATATTTAGGGTCGAACATTACATTAAACCACACAACGTTAACCAAAGGCTATTGATACGACACACATACATATAAAACAAAAAGATTTGAAGTTAAAAATAAATAAATTGCAAAACACTTAAAAATAACAAGATTATACATATATCTTAGTCTGCAGTAAACAAATTGAAATATTTACTAAAATGTATGCATACGTATTAAAAGTATATGCATTTTATCCGTCGTGATTAAATGTACATACATCTGGTACTCATGCACACTATTTTGACAAAAAGACTCGACTAATGGTAGCTTTTCTCGGTCACAAATCCAATTGCAATAAATACCACTAAAAGCTGTCATAATTTCAACCAAAGAGAAGCAAAATTGCTGATAATTATCGCGTTGATAATCTCAAACAAATACTAAATGTAGAAACACTTGGAAAAAACCCACAGCTGTTCCATTTAGTAGAAAGGGAAAGGTCGCTAGTTCGAGGAATTAAGCATCAATCTAAGAATGATGAACACCACGGACAGATTAAAAACATTGGTCTCAAGAATTCATGGCAGGTGATCCGTGCCGAGGCAACATAATAATATAATAAAGATATAATCCACATCCGGATTTTGCATTCCTTTTCTTTAAAGAGGGTGTTATCATCAGCGCGTAATGACAAACTATTGTTATGTAAATCAAACGCATCTTGCCTACTGATGTGTAAATAATCTGAACATTTCAAAATATGAAATATAATAATTAATCTGAATCTTCTGAAGCCATGATTAAGTAGAGACTTATCCCACACTGTCTACATATAATGTATACGAACAGATAAAGTGGCTGCGTTTACCCTCATGTGGGACATTAGGAACAAGCACATAACCATCAACACTCCTCCGATCGCTTCTGGCACTAAGTATGGTCTAGCAGTGGTACACAATCACGCACGGCTTCAATATTTATTTTTGACCATTGAAACTACTTCAGACCAAATTATACCTTAACATGCTTAATTCCCATAGAGCGAACACATTTTGATTTGACTGTTTGCCATCCTGTTATGTTTAGTGTGGGAACCGGCTGAATTGTTAGGAGTCATGTCGGCTTAATAGACGGCGTGGTTTATGAAGATTCGACACACTTGAGGTTTTGGGGATCAGGAAGGCTGAAGACAACAAAAACATCCCACCCGTTACCTGTGCCAAACCACCCAATACCAACATTTTATAGTATGAAATTTGTGCCTTCCAAATGTTATTTGTTTTGCTTCTTTGGTGATTATAACTGTTTTGTGCAGTTTTATCGTAAAGAGCACAAATTGTTCACCCTAATAAATAAATATAGCAAGTATTATGTGGGGGAAAAAATCTGCTACTGACCGCATAAATATAGTAACAAAAGAGACCATCAAAGTCTTGTTGAAAAAACATGCCGCTATATATCAAACTCAGATTAACGATCCTGCTAAAATACACCCCTTTCTATTCCGAATACTGGGAAGAACAAGTTTGTAAATGTAGACTTTTTATCAATCGAAAATCCAAAGCTTCTGATTTGGGTCTTCTTCACGTATAAGTTGACAATTGTTACAAACCTGTAGACGGATTTAATGTTGGATATTCAATGGGGAAATTCGATGTATGCCTACTCAGCTCGGTTAATAGAAATAGTGTTAGAGAGACATCGTTCCTCAAACAAAAGAATTGGCCAGAGATATCCACAGATAAATGCCAGGTCAGGCTACCAGACTGTTTTCATTCACACAGCTTATTGAATAAATGGTTATGTTAACAGTACCCATATTGAAGGCTACGGCTGAGAACTAAAACCTTACGTCATTAAAATGTATGTGAAAACATGTTAATGTACGCCTTGAAGAGCTGTCATTGATTTCACATAAATCCGCTATATGACTTATAACTAGTGTTTCAAAATACATACACTTAAAAAAATCGATAATATAATGCACAAAGTGACTGGTAACAATACGGTTACCATTATTACGTAAACAGATATTAATTTGTTTCGCTGAATACGCGATGAGCTCAGTACTATGACACGTAATGAACATGTAGATTGTTCAATGACATTCCGATGAGCTCAGTACTATGACACGTAATGAACATGTAGATTGTTCAATGACATTCCGATGATGTTCACCAGGACTACAGCCAAACGCCAGTTAATACGACACAAGTCTACAAGTTACATTCCATAGGTTCCCGCGCAGTATCTTGGAACATGGCGCAGTCAATCAACCGCGAGGAAAATCTGGAGCTCGCTGACCAAGTACAGTTATATGCCGTATCGGATACAACCGACAGTATATCACCTTATTTTTTAGATAAAGTGACGCCTCAA
>JAVFBZ010141983.1:0-21182 GCA_032466195.1 Katharina tunicata
CCGCCACACTCTCCCATCCCCGCCACACTCTCCCATCCCCGCCACACTCTCCCATTCCCGCCACACTCTCCCATTCCCGCCACACTCTCCCATCTCCGCCACACTCTCCCATCCCCGCCACACTCTCCCATCTCCGCACTCTCCCATCCCTGCCACACTCTCCCATCTCCGCCACACTCTCCATCCCCGCCACACTCTCCCATCTCCGCACCCACTGGAAAACTTCCCTTAAATACCTACAGTCATCAAATAGATTTGAACCTATTCCAGGTACAGTGAAAGGGACTAGTCTGAATGATAACCAACTGAGCCATGCATGGCTCAGCTCTTCTGTCTAATAATCCTGATCACTAAAATCCTGTCCTTAAAAACTCAGATGTGTGCAATACTGATGCAATGTTAAACATTGTGATGAAAAAATCTGAACAGTTTAAAGATATCCTGGTTACATTTCATATTTAATCATTGGTGACACTTCTGGTCTTTCATACATAAATTATTTCCACATGATATCAGACTGGAACAAAAACAACAAACTTGTTTATTCTTCTCAGAACGGATGGAACAAGAAAGTTAAATATCTAAATGTTGAGAGAATTTCTCATAAACATCACATTTGCAGTTTGGTCACGTTTGGGTTGTTAAATGGTGCATTAGGAACAATGCTTTAATTAAAACCTTTATCAAGACAAATTAACCTGTGAAATGGAATCCTCTGTAGAGTTATCAGATATGTTACTTCCTATCACATGACCCCAACCAATGAGCCACTCAGGTCACCAGAGAGAAATGCTGACTTCATGATAAGCCAATCAATCAAAAGAAACCATATCACAGAGCTGCAAAAACGTTCTGAATTTAATTCAATACAAGATGATTTATAGTGCAGAATTATTAAAATGAGTTATCAACCGAGATATTAGTAATATTTCAATTCATGATATAACTTTGCTAAATGTGAATCCAAACAAACCAGGCCAAATATTACTGGTGATTTATTAACAAGCTGAAAGGTATCACCATCTGCTTTAAATTCAGACAATTTTTGCTGATGCCTTATATATCCAAATTATGTTCATGTACTACATGTATGTGTGTAAGAGGTATAATAAGCATACACACAAAGCCAAACAAGATTCGTTAAGTTAAATATAAAGACAATTGGCTCACACGTATGTGTTCATTCTAGCGTTCCAATTTCTGCTTAAAACCCATACCTTCCCACTGGATTAATCAGTTACATAGTTTGACAATTTAACTAAACTTGGTCTTAATCTGGAATCTGGAATGCTTTATTTTACAAAAATCTTTGAGTATTTATATGAGAGTTTTTGCAAAAGTGGAAACCGTTATTCTCTGCATCTTTCCAAACTTGCAAGACGCTATTTACATTTATAACATGGAGAGCGCATGTATCATATAGGATATGTCAGTTACAACTAAGCAGTCATAATAAAAGTTTCCAAGTTGATAAAGAAGGGTTTTCTGTTAGTCTTAACAGTTTGTTTGTTTGATTGCGGACTTTAGGCCGTACTTAGGGTTATTTCACTGATATGATGGCGTGCCAGCCAAATGGGTGAAGGAAACCATCCTAGATGGCGCTGGCACCACATCATTAACAGAGTGAAAAACAGGACATTACAACTTATCTGCTTCCTGATGCCCCTTAAATCAGAGAGCACCAGGGCACAGCTAGGAGGCACCCACCACACCACCAGCTCATTCTCAAGAGAGTTTAGTTAATTTAACTCTGGAGCTGTGGAATATATCTAGACCTTAACCCTGAATTGAATCCATCAGCTTGTTATCACTGTCAATTCCAATCAGTCTATGAATCAATCGATACAAATATATATGTCATGACTTGTAATCACAGCAAAGAAATACTCAAACCTTCTCTAAAGTTAGCCAATTAAACTAACAAAACTGCTGTACATACAACCAGACACTACTTTCTGAAGGCCTTCTGTCAGAATGGGACTTTTCACCTGCAGTTGATTACTCTAGTCACGTTTAAATAAACAATTAAGACAACATGTAGATCAGACTTCCAATTAGTACACGAAGAGTTTTAACTTCATAGACACGACAACCAACTGCCCCGTTCAGAAATGAAATGTCTACAGTAAGTACAGTAATTAATTAAAGTACTTCAGCGTAAGTGACGAGAAGTAATCTTTCATGAACCATATCAGCTTTTAAAACAAATGTGTGTCATGTTCATATATTCTCCAACTAAATAAGTCAATCCCTTCTGGGGTTAACTGCCCATCATTGTCTTCCAAAGATAACATTTATAAACAAAAAATGGTGCATTCATAAAAAAATATATTCATAGTAAACAAACAAGCTTAAACAGATCTTTTGCAAACATTTTTCACTGTTCTGGTTGATTAGCAAGAATCTTAAACGTTTTCTGATCAATACTTTTGACCATTTTTAATATGTATGTTCATGTACATGTATCTCTACAGAATCAGTCAGATTTTTTCTGAAATGTAATTACATGCAAGCTAAAAAATTCACTCACCTCAGTAATTAAGCAGTGCATTGTATTAAACTAGGTGTGTGATAACAAGCTTGCAAACTGATTAGTCGGTACTTCTAAAACAGCTAAAACAGCCCAAGTACATGTAGGATGATTTGAGTAAAAAAGTTCCTTTTCCACACATGTAGTGTTAACTGTTAAGTGTAATCATTCTTCTAAACATAACTCTCTGGTGTTAAAAATGTAAATCGATGTATGTAAACAAATAATTCCATAATTAATTTCAAATTAATTTTCTTTTTGACTTTTAGGGTGAAAGGGTCATTAAAGTAGGATCAGGTACACAATTTGCGTAACCTAGATATCAGATGCCTCGATATGAGATATCATTTCCTTCTCACAAGATTGTTATGATTAGTTAGGGAAAGCTTCATAAATTACTAATTAAGACAAGGCTAATTACAGGTAGATATCAGGTGAGAGAATTTGTAGACAGAGAGGAAATCAATAATTTAAACATTACATACTTGTAAGGGTTGAACATGACACGCAAACAAACAAAAAAATCTACATGTATACTTATCAAGTAATATTTCAACTACATGTAGCAAGTGTGACTGTTCTATGGACGGACCAAGGGCTGAACACATGCTACAGTATTAGCGGTAATGCACTGGACACTTCACAAGTCATATTCAATGGTTTCACTTTTTACATATCTAATTTTCTTTCTCTACATTTATACAAAAATACATATATGTTCATGTAACATCTTCACCGCCATCTGCAAATCATGACAGTATAGCAAAAAATTATCATCTGGCAAAAGATTTGAAATACATGTAGTCCAAACAACAGTTGTGATTGTGAACCTTATTGAAATTGCAACAGATTTAGCTTTTTATGATTAGCTTCACTGCCCAAGAACAACATAAAGAACAAGATATGTGAAGGAAATCACCGTCAACTTCACTGGAAACAACATTACAATACACATGTAGAGAACAATTACAGGGGTAAAACTAAAACAAGATGCTACAACAAATCAGCTTCCAGGTGATTAGAGAACACCAGGGCACAGGAAACTCCTGTCTTATCATCCAGGCATGTTCAACAAGATCACTTAAAATAACTTTCTATGTAAGATTATGGGTCCATTTCTAACTTAATGTTCCAATATAAAGGAAAACCTAGGGCTTGACGCAAGTAAAGACAATTTACAACATTTATCTTCATATGGAACCTTTATGAATTAGGGCACATCATTTATTTCATTACTGTACTAATAGCTTGAGGGGTGATTACATGCGTTTATGAAGCTGTTATCTTAAAAGAGTCAAGTAACTAGATTTTTGGCTGGAGAGCCAATCTAGATCTGGACAGCCAATGTTCTGGGAAAGGGGTAGTTAGATGTTGAGACAAAATCTTGGCATTACATGTAACTATGGCTGTAAAGCTGTGAAATTGAAAGACCTTCCTCATCCATCAGGAAATGACCTTGACCTTGTGAACACAATGACAGCTGCTTTTACACTTTAATATGAAAAATTATTAAATTGAATATAATCAGATTTATGGCTATTACACCCGCACCCACCAATATTTTCCTAATAATATGTTACATGTACTCGGTTAAGTTGATTATATGCTCATAATTGATAGAAACGAAAGCCAAAATGTATTGTCATTTCAACAAAAGTTGATACGAAATATCAGGCGAGTATTTTGTTGTGTTCTAAACTTGAGTTTTCTGGGCTTAAGTTGTATTCTACCTGTTTAATATTGATTCAAATTAAGCTTGCATGAGGCCAATTATTTACTATTTTTTCTTCTCCTATCAGTTATCTGTCAGCATATTTCAATATTTTTTTTGTTTTGCGCTTGATATCGTTTATTTCACAAATAAGTGGTATCTATGACAATCCAACTATTAATTAATCATGATAGATACACTGTGGTTGTTTGCTTTTGGCATATTTATTTTTGAAAAAAATTATTGCACAAGAAGAAGAATTGAAACATATGACTCCCGTAGGGGAATAAACAATCAATCAAAATCAATGGTCATGAAATAAATCCATTAAATATGATATACCTTCAAACAAAATGTAAAAAAAAATACAAACGAAACTTAATTATGGAAAATTGTTTTTACACCTGCTAAAGTGTCAGATAAAAGGTTATTTTCCACACATTTAGTTTATTCATTGGTTTTAAAGCCCAAGAGATCACTTCATTTTGAGTGAAGCTTTAATCCATCTAAAATTAATGGCTATTAATAAACAAAACTGCTTGAAATGTAACCTACTGGAAAACACAATATTGTTGAAAAAAAGGTTTAGACATGTGAAGGATAAAGCACAAAAGTGCAAAGAAAGATAATAAATTGATTTGATTTCGGTTAATTAAAACAAAAAAAAGTCACTCGGATGATTAGCTGAAAGTTGAAGCGATATGAATTAATTATCTTTGTAGTTGTTAGTATGTTATTATACTTTACTACATGTATGTGAAACTACTACACAAATTTAGGTGAAATTTTTAACTCTTACTGGGAACTTTATATATACGGTACATTTGTAAATACTGCCATACTTCCACGCAAAATAAAACTTTCTTTGCAGGTACTTGTATGTATATTTAAGAATCTACAAAATGCCAATAATTTAGGAAACCAGACTACCAGACAGAAACGCTCCAAAGTTTTGAAGAAAACCTTCCTCAATTTAGGTACCTGGCAGACACTACTTAGTTAAAGTGATCTACATGTGGCTTCAATGTTTTAAACTGTAAGCTTAAAATTTTAACCTATTATTTCAGACTATTTTGGAAGAAAACAAAATTACAACAATTTCTACCAATTTGTGTCCATTCAGAGTTATATTTCTGCACAGGACTCGGTCAGCCATTTTTTCTGCACTAGTACACATCTGTTTCAACAAAGAGTGTTTATTCTAAATTTTCGAAAATTTTGTTTATGATCACCTTTAAAAACGCAAAAGTTAAAGGGTGCTGTATTGTAATACATAAATTACACAAAAATATTGTAAATGTATGCTTAAAATATGCATGATATCCAAGTTAATATTACTATCTTTTCTTTGCAGGCTAACCAACTCATTTCTGTTAAACACAAATTATTTTACATAATTATATACAACATTCATTTAATGAACATTATAAATCTAATTGGATAATTCATTTATAGACCCCAGTTTGAATGAAAACAAGATAAATTGTTTATATTTGGCAATAATGAGATCTAAATTGATTGAAAATTTACCAGGAATGCATGCTGCTTAAGGAACAGGGGACTAGACAATGGTTTCCCCAATTAGACAATTCCAGATCGGGTAAATGTTCTAATAATTTGTTCAGATTTTTTTTTGCCTGGACTGAGGGTTTAGAAATATTTCTTGGATAGATACATAGCAGTACTGTGAAACTTGGGGCAAATAATATCACAATTTGACTTTAGTAACTTATAGATATGAGTATGAACGATGAGGTAATCCAACCAGTATGTAGTCAGTTACTGATATGTTTCAAGCATTTTCAAAGGACTACTCCAACTCTTGAACCAGACTATATGGGGAACATCTCTACGGGACTTATATCTTAATATAAAATCATCTTGCAATCTCAGCATATATGTCTTGTTTGAGCGGCATTTAGAAGCTGGGTACATTACAAAAACATGACGACTGAGATGGATTTTCAACTTCTGGATTTATTGGTAAGTGATGTTTCAGCCTAGATGCTTGAAAACGGTCTTAGCATCTAGGCCGAAACCTCGCTTACCAATATATCCAGAAGTTGAAAATCCATCTCAGTCGTCATGTTTTTGTAGGTGTATATGGTCAACAGATTTCCTATGAACCTGCGCTCTTCATTAAAGCCTTTTGAAGGGGGATAAGAAGGCCACAGCTTTATCAACTGAACCATGGTGAAACTTTGAAATGATTAGCAGATTTACAGTAATTGCAACCAAACCAAGCTGCAGAGGTCTCAAAAGGACTGACTTGTAATTGTCATTGATTGCTTGAAATGCAGACCATAAGGCTTACACACTTCAACCACAACCAGGGGTGAGGATGCAAATTGGGGGATGAAGAGCATCTCACAACTGGATTAATGCTTAAAAGATTGTACATGTGTAGGATAATTGAACAAAAGGCTGAAACATATCTCCAACATCTAGCTAATGATTCATATGTACAAAATAATAAGATTTTGGGGAAAAAAACAAAGTATGTACAAAATAATGGGAAAAATAAAGTACAATGATAATGATAATTGTGGAACTATTAAATACAAATCTCAACACAAGACAAAGCAAAACTGATACAAATTTATGTAAAATATATACATGTATAAATTTATGTGTTCAGGAGTACACAGTAGTTTGGATTTAAAACAAAATGTTCTGCAGCTGGTTGTTGATCTATTTGGGTTCAAACTTCAATGAATAATCTTTACTCAATGCGTATAAGACGCTCAGAGCGGAGATAAAAAAGCAATATGCAACAAAACATTAGTTTCCCAGATCAATTAGAGTCTAGGACATTGGTCTTTGGCACATCAAGTACAGGGGGTAACCGCTACAAAAACAATAGGGTTGTAATCAGGAGGTGATTTAATGCTACAGGCAGGAATACCACTGTAGAGTAAGGCGTGAAGGGGCAGGACATTACAAGTCAGAAAAATGTCTGGTCCAAACACACAGTTTGCTGGCACACTGAATAATTAGCCTGTTTATCACAGGGTGGTTATCTCCAAATAACTATCTGTTCTTGATTATCCTGGCTGGACTTTCTGATTAATCACAGCTATTTAAGATAGAGGGGTAAACATTAAGCCAGAACTACTATTATACTCTGGGCTGCTAGTTAGCTTTAGAATCAATGCTGAATCTCTACAAGCTTTGCTGCAGTGGCCCTTTATCACAAACCTCAATAACATCTCCAACCTTAAGGGTCAGCTTAGACTGCCTGCTGCAATTCCAATACCCTATCCCCATTTCATAAACAACTGATTTCACTCACTCCTTAATTACACTCCAGTTTTGTTTTTCAATCAGGTTTAAAACCCAAAATAGAACCAGGTTTAAACAAAAAACATAGAGCCAGTCTTTTCCGAGTAAATAAGATGCACACTGAGTGACATTGACGTGGAAACGGCTATTTAAAAATACAGTTTGTTCGTCAATACAGATTTAACACCATACATTTAGGTAATATTGCTCATATTATGGGCGTGCCAGCCCAATATGTCAATGGAACCATCCTTTGTCAAAGTAAACAAAATCAAAATACAAGATCACAGAACTTTCAAAAACACACAGCAGGCAAATTTGTGCTGCAACATAACAACACTTCAAACAGCTTTGTCTTGTGCTTTTGCCCAAACAGACCAAGACAAACACGACAAAAGAACCCTTATTTTGTTAGGTCTACATCTGGGTTGGATTCCTGTTTTCAAATATTGTCCAGTGAGGTTTGAAAAAAAAAATGGGATGGGGGGGGTTAGGGTGTGATCGGCTGTTACTAACCACCAAAGGAAGTTCCTTCAACTGCTGCTTTCGGTTGTCATCGTTGTGTACCATGTTACATGTAGATAATCACCATGTTTTTTATTAACATTATTTTGAAAATTCATGATAAACTTAAGAATTAAAATACGGAACCGTTCACAAGTTAATACATAAAGATCATAAAAACAATACACTGAATGCATTAAATTTAGGTCAAAGTGAAATTTATTCAAACAGTTTATTTTATTTAAAAACTTATTTGCAATGTAGTAAAAAATTCATTATAAATTATATAACAATATTGCATGTATGCAATTAAATTAATTTCATAGACCATTCCTTTAAGGTAAAAGATGACTGGAAAAAGACGAATTTAAAAATTGAATGTGAATTATATTGGTTTAAATTTGTAAACCAGAGCCATAATGAGTGAATTAGCACAGTAATGACTACTTTCATGTGTGAAAAATTACTTTCTGCCTTAGATTGGAGTTTTTATTAAATGTGTGAAAAATAAGTAAAGCTTAATTAAGTTAACTAATCTATTTTCCTGTCAACAATAAATCAAAAATATAATTTCATTTATGATCACACTTAAACAACAAAAATGAAAATTTAACACCAATAAAATATTTTGTTTTCCTTTTTTAGCTCTAGATTTTCCATTGTGATTTTTCCAAAGCAGATCAACAATAAAAATATGAAATTTTGAAGTAACCATTTGTTTCTAATTAATTGATCACATGGTTTTCAGTATGTCTGGGCGAACAATTGCTGATGTAATATAATCAGTAGCAATGGGTTATGCAATCCTCTGTGGCTGAGCGCTGGACCTACTAGCCATAATAATATGTTCAATTCCCAGAGGAGGCATTGAAAACTTTCCTTCGTCACATTTTCAATATGCAATATGATTTTTTTTTATCTAAGTAATAAATAAGTCTTTGTTTGTTTTCAGATGATACCTGTGTGCTACCTATTTTGTTTGCCAGTATCACGTAAGGCTTAATCCCGGTCTACGCCAGCTTTCCAGTCTAATTAAGCAATATACATTAAATATTAATAGAGATCCTATGAGACAGCCTCTAGCCGTCTACTCAGTGAGTGTCATTGTGTAACATCAGACTAGTAATATGTCACTCTTGTTTGTTTGATTGATAGGGGTTTTATGCAGTATTTAAAGTTATTTCACTCATGACGGCATGCCAGCCCAGTGGGCAAAGGAAACCACCTTAAATTACACTAGCAACACAGAAGACACAGCAGTACTTTTACAGGACGAAAAACAGGACACCACAACAAATCAGCTTCCTGATGTTTCTTAGCACATTGAGCACCAAGGTGGCTTATGTCAATCCACCCGGGTGATGTGTCAGACTTCAACATCTGACTGCATTTCTAACAATCAGTGTTGACATCTCTCTCCCCTGCTTGCTTCTTTCTATTTGTGTTTTTGTGAGTGAAAAGTCACCCTTTCAACAATTTGAAACAGGAATTTGTGTAAGCAATTTAGCCGAACCAATTTTGTTTAGTATTAAAGCAGGACTATGTCTAAATTCCCACTGATTTTAGTCATACTGCATTTTTTCTTCATCCAAAAAAAAGTTTGTGTGTATTTCTATCATTTTTTTTTAGCTGATCATAGACGGTTTTGTAATATTTTTATGCGGTTAAAGAAAATGACTGTTAACAGTATTTTCGTTCTTTGGATAACACTCAACAACAAAAATAAAGAGATGGATTTCTTTTTTTCTTTTATTACATTTAGTCTTTCTGTTCACTGAGGTTAACTAACGAGAACTTGTGTGTATCAGTGAAACTCTTGAGTATCTATTTGACAAAAGCATGCTAAAGAATCATAAGACACAGGTATTGAAAAGGTGTACTAAAATGATCCGGTTCTGATCTGCATCCTTGACAAATTTGGTGGGTCAAAAGAGGAGAACTCTTCTGATCATTTCGTTCACCTTTTTTTCCGTCAACCTGCTGTGGACCAGGGCCCACCCTGAAACACCAACTTTTACCTGGGTAACATCTGCTTTAATTTCGAAGGTTTCCCACCGGAGGCAAAGTAGTTAATAAATTATGCCCCAAACCCAAGATTTCACTGAGACCAGTGCTGTATGGATTGGATGCGCCATTTCTCAGTGATGGCAGTCAGTATCACTGGGAGAATATTATTACTGGTCAATAAAACAAAACGCTTTTTTATTTATGTGTCATTGGTGTGGTGTTTACTGTTGAACTTCATTGACATTTCATAAGTGGTTGTGAAACTTGCACCAGCATAGACAGTGTTAAACAAATCAATCAATCAATCCTATACCATGTATTCAACCTACTGCCGATCAAACCTTACATATGAACCTCCAAACATTTGCTCCAGAACTTTATGAGTCAGTAGCAAATATAAAGGGTGTTTACATACATGGTGTTGGTTAACAAATGTATATTAAGTGACTCTTGATAATTTAAAGATAACAATCTATATGCTGACATGTCTAGTTCGGATCAGATAGACTTACACAGGGAGTATATTTACATCTACGCATCTAGCCGTCTTTGCCTTATGATGTGAGCAAAAATCCTCGTCAATTATTGATTGTAATTTTATAGCTGTAAGTCATAGCTAGTTCATTAGCAGTGTTAATCAGAAAAGTTAAAGATTTAACGACGAGTACTAGTCTGTCTTCACGTTTTCATCGCACTGATACAGCTATCATAACGAATTGACCAATAGGCTTCATTACACTTCTCGCCTATCACCCCCGGCCTTCTCAGCACAAAACCGGTAATTTCCGTAGGCAGCCGTTTGCGGAATTCACCAAGCCGATTTAGTTAACACAGACGCCATGCTAGCATTTGGACCTCTAACGGCTGCTATAATTAACAATAGTGTCTATGGTTGAGGAAATTACATTTGTATTATAAACTCTACTTCGTGATTCTGCCAATGTTTTTTCTCTCCCCTAAATCAAGTCAAGTTTTTACATTGACAATATAGACAGCAAGGAACTTCGAAACATAAATAAAATCTGTTTTTGATAAACATTCATCTCTGCGAATATCGAGGGTACCAATTATGATAGCACTGCAACATTAAGTTACTGTTTTTCTTGCAGAATTACTATTGGAATAAATTATAGTTTTTCTTGCTAAATGACTGTAGGAATAAATCACAGTTTTTCTTGATAAATGGAATTGGGTTGAAATGGACCAGACCGCAAACAAGAAAAGTAGATTGAATCGCCTTGCTCACAATATGCTGATTTGAAGTAAATGACTATTATTTTGATCACGCCATCACATGCATATCACACAATACTGCAATCGGTTCTGTGCATCAAATATCCAAGGAATTAAGCAAAAACAAGAAGATCAGGCCAATCTTTTGAACAAACAAAATTATACAGAATAGCATTTACTGTAATCAGAGCTCAAACTTAGCACTTCACAACCCTCTCAGCTTCATTTATGGTTAGATCAATTCACAAAATGGTGTTGCTAATATTACATCCTGACTGTCAGACATTAATGTGAAAATCATTGATCAATTCAAGTACATTTTACAATAATACATAGTACTTAAAATGACAAATAGATGACCACACTTTTAGACAATCTGAAAAATAGCAACTGCTACATTGTAAATTTATTGCGTCATCAAATTAAAATATTTCTAATCTCGATACATATTTAAAACTGTTTTAATCAACTCGTTGCTTGAGCAAAATTATTCTAGAGAATAATACATTTACTTTTTTGTCTTTAAGACAAGGTAATTTGAGTCCACATGTCTTTAAGTACCTGGATCTAGACTGGATATTTTGCAGTTACAAATATTTCAGTTTATAATGTCCTGCCTATATTCGGTCCACACCTGTGACTAGCATTTAAATTGTTAAGGGTTATGGTCATATGTGAGGTATAGGGTTAAATTTAAAGTTAGGTTAACTGTTGATTGATTGATTAATTGATTGGGGTTTTACACCATATTTATGGTTATTTCACTTATATGATTGATTGGTGTTTAACGCCGTGTTCCAGGGCCGTATTTCACTTATATATGACGTTGGTGTATTCCAACAGAAGACGGTGACTCTTGCACAACCAAAAACTGTGAAATCACTTAAGTTTAATCGCTGTTGGAAAGATAATCTTCCTCGACTGCTAAGTAAGTATGGCAGCATGAATATAAATCTGAAAACATAATGCCCTTAGCCAGAGGGTTCATTTATATGACGGCTCCTTTGCTCGCAACAGGGTATAGAAAGCCCCTGCCCTGCCGCCCTACCACCCGCAGGTTTAGGATTAGTTTTTTATACATTAAATACATCTTAGTACAAGCTAAATGAGCATAAAAACAAAAGTAAAACTATACATTGTAAACTCTTGAAAAACAGATTTTTAAACGGGTTAGTACATGTACATTGTTGGGAAATACATGTACATGCAATAAAGCAACAGAGAAATTGGATGAAAATCACTGGTTTAACCACTTAAATGTTTACAACGTATATGTGTAGCATAATCGATGGTGTACAGGTAACGATTAAAAACATATGGCAGAGGAGGTGAAATAATCTATACAATTGTTTAATTATCATCATCTCTGCTGTTACATTCACAGCGCTCAGAAGGCTGTGTCAATAAGAAAAGACACAATCACTTTAGTTAAGAGATCGTCAGGTGGGTTTGTTAATCAGTAACAGCGACCATACAGGTTCAGAGATCAATAACCTCTTACTAGAATCATCTTATCCCCTCTTTATATAGCCAGTAGGATTCTATTGACTCTAAGACACCGAGAAGAAAAAATCTCCCCAGCTACAACAATGCCATATGCGTATCACCCATTATAATGATTAATTACAAAACATTGAACAGATAATTTAAGCGAAGTTTTTGTTCTGTATCCAGTTACTATGACCTTAAGAAATGCAGCATTTAAATTGTTTAGAATGACAGACAATGTTTCAACAGTTTGCATATGATTTTGATGAATTAAATAGAGATGCCTTTAATTACATTTGGCCAGGATGTGTAAGTTTTGCCAGCAAAGAGTCAACACAAATTTCCCATCAGATCCAGAATGAGGTAACAAACACAATCATGCTTTACATTCTAATCTTAGAAAAACAAAAATGGTTCAATGCATCAAGAGATAATAACAGTGTATTCGGTGGTTTCATTGATGTTAATTTGTTATGTTATACTTATTTCACAGGTTCTTTCTAGGTGGTTGGGTGGACTCTTCCTGTGGCCTGGAGGTCTCTATTAGCAATTTAAAGTGGCATCATGAAGCCAATTTGATGTACATGTAGGGTACTGTTTTTTGTCCTGTAAATCTATTGTGGCGTCTTCTGTGTTGCCAGCATTGTTTAGGGTGGTTTCCTCCACTGATTGGGCTGGCAGGCTGTCATATGATTGAAATAACCTTAAGTACGGCATGAAACACCCCAAACAAATAAACAAACAAATCACAGAATGTTTCACCAAAACAAAGAAAGTCTGTTATGATACAACAAAAAGGCTTCCTGTTGGTCCCTATCTCACTGAGATCTCCTGCTAAAATATAGATCAACATTCATGTTTTCAACATGGTCATTTAAAACAAAAAAAATGTACTGTTTCATTTCATCTTGCAAGTAACTCAATGCATTTACAACGTACCAACAATCTAAATCATGAATTAATAACTTTCTCTATTCAATATTGCAAAGCACTTAAATGACGCTTAAAATATTCAGAAAAAATATTAGGTGCAATATTGAGCAATGGAGAAAACAGTGAATGGGCATTAAGAGATAATCCATCTTTTTGTTCAAAAAGTTACTGTTTAGAAGGACATTAAAACCGTGGGAATAACATGTGCTAGATAAGAGGTTTTGAAGCAAACATGTTGTGTTTTTTCTTCAGATGGGCACTGCAGAACATAATGGAGTGGAATGATTTGTTAATGGATAGCTTCTAACACGTACACATTTAATGTTCTCTTGGAGTTTTTCGCAAAAACATTCTAGAACAGAATCCATAACAGATTAATGTAAAACTGCTCTACCGGGATAATGCAGCCCAATCTATACAACTGTGTTTATTTGTGGTATTGTCCTAATGTGATAAAATATTGAAATAACAGACTTCTTTGTTAATTTTGGTTTGTATTTACTGGAGTTTTAACTTTAACATAAAGTGTAAACAACGACAAAAGATGCAATAAACATTTACAGTTAAAGTGTAAATGTTAATCATGTTTTAAATATCTTGACAAAATGACCGCACTCTTTACAATATACTATAGGAGTTAAAACCAGAAACACTCTATAACATCCAAAATTGTTTTGAAACCATTCATGAAGCCCAGTATTCACATATTTAACACAGTATAGCATCAACCAATATGTACAACATTAAAAAAGGCTCTTCTTTACAAGCATTATGAAAAACTCTTGACTGCTTTAATGAAGTCGTGTTTGTAAGGTTCTTGAAGGCTGATAGATCGCAAGGGATGTGTTCAATTAGAGTCGCCCTGTGAAATACAGAACGCCCCGGGTAAAAATCTATACAGGTGCAGATCTTGTTCTATCATCAATAACTGAGTATTTGATCAAGTGTGAATTCAAAAAAATAGGCAAGAATTCTTTTTTTACACCGAGGCAATATTTGCAAAGTTGGTTTTTCCATTAAGGGTATAATTTTTTTGCCCGGAGGATATTTAAGATATTATACCAGTATTGAATAGAAAGTCTGTAAAACTGTTAACATCAATAGATATCATTGACATCCCCTATTCAATGTGGATTGCTTTAGACTTCATCCGTGTTAAAACATAGATCAATATAAAACATGTGGATCATAAAGTGATGAAATATTACCCGCCAAAAACATGCCGTGAAATGAACTTCCCTAAATTTGCAATTGTATCATTTGACAAAAGATATCCCCCATAAAATTTGATAAATGATTTTTATCTTATTTAGCATTAAAAGATATATCAACTTTCATTCAAAAGAGCTACACATATGTTTCCAGCTCATTTCTACGAATCTAAAAGAAAAATCTTGGGTGATGTAACTAAAAAAGATGTGTTTTCTATGAGTGAATTACTGTTACATACATGTATACATTGTCAGTACAGGTCCAAATTGTGATGAGAGATACCAATAACATGTTTTGGTGTAAATCAGTTTGTTTGCATATAATACAAATAGCAAAGATAAATCACCTGACAATACAAATATACAATTTAATATCATACAGAGGTTGGTCAAATCTAGTCCCTGCGTCACTTTTATTAATCCAAGAGATACATTGTAGAATGTAGTGTTTATTATTTCAGAAGAACCTGTCAAATTTTTTTAGAAGTCATGAGATAACTTTCCAATTTTTTAGAATATATTTTGTGTTGGTTGGAGGTCAGAGCCATGAACAGAAGAAACAATTCTCCCTCAGATTTCTAGATGGATCTGTTCTGAATGACAGGCCTGTTAACACAATCTGGTCATATACCATGGATGTTCCTAAACATTCTGGACGAGGCTCTAATAAAATATCCTAACATTACATATCAATTTTATTACAAAATGTCTGGTAAAAGAGCACAATTCCAGAATGGTACAACACTGGTTGTTTAGTTGTTGCTTTTAATATTATAACAAAGCTGTTAAGATTTTTTGAGAAAATGGCGCTAAAGTCTGGTACATGTTCTAGTGGATTAAAGCTAAGAGTTTCCTTGTTATATTAATTTGCTCATCAAGGGCTTGGAGATCGTAAATCATCAAGATGATGGTCACTTATTGATTGGCTGATGTTTTATGCCGTACTCAAGTCTATTTCACCTACCGGTACATGACGGCCTGCCAGCCAAATGGGTGAAGGAAACAACTCTAAGCGACACAGGGAACCTAACAGATGGCAGAAAGAATTTACATGTACATGGCAAAAAACAGGACACTACAGATCAACTTCCTGGTGGCTCAGCTCTGAGACCACCAGGCTGAGGGCACAGGAGGCTCTCACCCAACCACCCATTAAAGCTGATGGTGCTGTTGAACAAAAAACGCTGACAATCTCACCAGGTTTCTAATAAAAGAAATCAGGTTAAATTGAGTCTGGTATAAGTTCACATAAAATAACCGCGGCAAATGCCCTGATAAGCCACACTGCCATTCCAGCCATGGGTAAAAAATTTCAGAACAGCTTCAAACTAATGCGTGCTATGCAATACTGCTGTAAAACCTAAAACGATTTCTATCGGAAAATGGAGTATGAAACGTGTAATGAAACAACCGAAGCATAGATGGCTTTAATCTCGCTGTTCCTAAAGATATAATTAGGAGCTTGTTTCAAGTGAAGAAAAACCAAGACAACAATGTTTTTGTTTGATCGGTGTTTTGTACCGTGCTTAAGGTCAGTTCACTTATATAACAGCATGCCAGCCCAATGGGTAAATGACACTGATGAGGCAAACACCACATGGCGTTTAAAGGACAAATGCAGGACACCAGAACATCAAGGTTTTTGATGCCCCTTCTCGAGATCAACAAGGCACAGGAGAATCCCACCAACCACTCGCAACACCAATATGTTATTAGTTAAATTAGTAAAACACCTGATATAGCACAAATAAAAGTGCCCAAACTAATTTCTAAAGCAAGATTAAAATTAAACTAATACTCTAAACAAAAAAGAATAAGTTGAATTTAAACTGTTTGAAAAATTGGTGCTTGCCCTCTGCAGTTCTGGTTACAAAAATGGAAAAATGTTTGAGCAAAAGGGGTTAACTTCTGTAATTAGCTAATTATGAAATTGCACAACACCTCTGCAGCAGTTAAAGAAAATCATAGGTGTCCAAGTGATTTCTTAAAACAGTCCATCTAAAGAATGTGCTGTTAAAATGATACTGTGTTAAATTTTGTTTATAAAAATCACAATTTATAATTTGATAGAAGTAGGAGACTTAAATGCTTTAAACCAATATACAGGTACATGTAATTCCGCTGTATTTTTCTTTGACAAAATGAACAAAAATCAAGTGACAAGCTACTTTTTTATGGTCGTAATGTGTTGTTTTTTTTTCTACTAAATATATATGTTTTAAAGCAAGATACAAAGACTAACAGTAACAATACCAGTCCTTTATTTCCAATTCCATGTACAACTCTTAATTTTAATGAAAAATATAAATATGCACGTAACCAATGTCACAGCAATGTGCAAGCTTATGGCTACAATATATAAATACATGCATATATGCTATCAGAATCAACTGTAACGCAGGTCAATGACGTTACAGAAACAACAAGTTTCAGAACACATGTCATAGTGACGCAAACATACTGTCTTGGACTATATGTTGTAAGTCAATCAGCAAAAATGTCTAAAAAAAACAGGAATTAGCTTCAGGCAATAAAAGCCAGATTTTAAGAGCTGAATGGCGAGCTATAAGAGACAAGAGGATCTTATCGTGGAGACAAAAAGCCGAGCATTTAGGTAAAGTTCTGAGCCTTCAGGTCCAGACGCTTCAATAATCCAATTAAATATTCACCTCTCTTACTCACATTCAGGAACAATAAAAAATCATGAATTTGTGAAAACAGATTGTGTGTAGTCTGTAAGTCTTCGAGTTCGCTAGACCAGGTGATAGACTACATCCTGTCCGCTGCCACACTATTTCCTGTCGCACGCCAGTTTATCCCAACATTCTAGATTCCGAGAACAGACAACTTTCAGATACATGGCCATGTGTGTTTCTGACATTCATTGCTTCTTTCTATTAAAATCACATTGCAAACTGTACTAGTACAAATATATATTTTTGTAAAGATTAATAACACTGGCGTAGGGATATCGACTAATCAAAACTGATAAATCATTATCATGTTCTAGATAAATTCTCAGAGACAAGTTTCTGGATAGATCTTCATATACACTGTAAATCATCAACAAATTCGACCTATAAGTGCATAAATTTTAAGTAATTTATTGAATGTTAAGGTGTTAATTTAGAACTAAAATTTACATTTTCTGGTAATTTAAAGTCTGAACTTCATAAAAATTTCAAAATTGCATGTCTACACTTTTTACCCTTTGCATAAAATGTACTTAACATAATCTGTAAATGTTAGTCCCATCTGGTATTTGCCATTGTTTTTTTATGTATTTTAGTTTAAAAAATGTGCAATCCAATTTTGTTTTGAAAAATGGATAAAATGTTGAGACTTTCTGTAAATAAAAATGCATTTGACTTCCAGAAATATTCAGTGATAAAGTACTCATCATAAAACAGGCTAAAAAAAAATAGAATGACGCTGTTGCAAAAATGTTTTGTTTTTCTTTGATGTTGTCTTACCCATTCGTGACAAATCCATTCAGAGCTATGCAACGTGAATTCTTGAACGTAATTGTTTATAATTGTACGATTGATGTGACAAAACACTGAAATACAGCCTACTTGGGGTATCATGGGGCAGCAAGTACCATTACTAAAATGTCTGGACAAGCAATTGGAATAGAACAAATACTAAACACATAAAAATAATCTTCTCTTTACTTTGAGTACCTGGTATTGGTCAAAGAATCAAAAGATAGTCTGACACTTGTTATAAGCTGACAATATATCACCATTGGATTATAGTGAAGTGTTTGTATAGGCAGTGTGGCCGGCTCTTTGTAAGAGTGGTATCATTTTGTGTGCGTGTGTAGCTGAATTTAGAGGCTGATTACCACCAGTCTGCACCAGTAACAGAAGATATTGATTATAGTCAGGGAAAGAGAGTGGGTTCTGCCTTAAAGGGACCGTCTTCTAATTCTCTAATCGTCAACATCAACCCGATCTTGATTGACCGCCGCTCCAAACTTTATGAGAACAATTCACACCATCTCACAGACATGTCGCACCAACATTGAACATTCATTTAGAATTCAAAGGATATAATTGAAACAGGGTTCAATGTGGATCACGCTGACTCCACTGGGAATTCCTACATTACTTGACAAATATTTCTATTCACCTCCACTGTTGACTATTTGGATTTGACGAGAAAGGTACTAGTTAGGCTGAAAATTGCCAGACTATTCTAAGACAGAAAGCTTGATATATTGGGAAATGTTAAAATCCAAGCATTGGTATTCAGCCGAATCCCCATTTCTACAAAGATGTGCCAATAGCAAACCTGACCGAGACATATTTCGATCAGAAAGACAGACATAGCTGGCTTGGCATGTTGAGCGATTAATTCCGTTAGGCGATGTTAGGGGGCCTGGGCAGCACACCACAATTGGTTTGCTGATCTGCCATCCTGTACGAGGAAGATGTAGAATTGTGAGTTTTGGGTACGAATGACTGCTCTGCGACACCCAGACGCGATATACCTCACAATACATTTGCACGTAGCCTCTCTCAAAATTGATGAGCCAATCTAGCTAATCAACTATTGATTACGGAGTTGGACAGCAAGCCGACAAACCAGTCTAATATCATTTCCCTTTTCCACGCACTGGCCACTTCTTCAAAACTCCTCCAGCTTTGTACATTATTTAGGTTTCTATTTTTTATTTTTTTATTTTTATAACTTGGTTTGAACTCTCCTCCACACTTCAATAGTTTCGTTCAGTTTACATTTATTTCTTGATCTCAAACCAAAAGCCAACAATTTGGATGGAATGTAAACTGACAATGAAACCCACAACAACAAATACCAATGGCACCGAAGCTCTTGTAATAAAGCTCTAGCTGACTCAACACCTAAGCTCTGTTCTGACATATGATTGTAAACCATCAGACATATTATAATAACATCTACCCTGATTCCAATACACAACTCTAATACACTTTCTATGGGTGGATGCTGGGGGCTTCTGTTCACTATGCTAAGGGCCATCATAAAGCTGATGTGCTACCGACCCTGTCCTGTTTTAAATGCTTTGAATGTACTGTATTGTCTAAGTTTACTGCCAGTGACATTATGGGTGGTTATCTTCACCCTTTGGGCTGAAAAAAGTGAAATAACACTAAGTATGGCTTTAAACCAAAAATCAAACAAACAAGGAAACATTTCCCACCATTTTAATGCCACTATATAGTATAAGTCATGAGTTTGACTTCTTTGATTGAGGTTTCACATCATACTTAGGTTATTTACTCCTATGATGAAGTTTCGGCCCAATCGGTGAAGGAAACTACCCTCAACAAAAATGGCAATATACAAGGACACCACAGGACAAGGACAAAGCCCACACCAGGACAACATAACAAATCCGATTTCTGAGGCCCCTTAGTTCAAACAGGGCACCAGGGCACAGGAAGTGCCCGCCACCACCCGTGATAAACATGAGTTCCTGCTTCATAAAGTTACAAGTAGTCAAATGTGATACTGGTAATAATATAAAAGATAGAATAAAAAGATGAACATCAATATAGAAATGTACATGTAGGCTGATCAGGCTAGGGAAAAAAGCTATATTAAAATTGGTCTACAAAGAGCTGAAAAGCGGACTAAATATCAATATTGTACAAGCAAAAAATTCCTTTGTATTGGACAACTGTATGCATTTTTTTCTCGGTTTTAGCCTTTTAGACGAACATGAATTATTTGTTACTTAGTCTTAGAGTACACTGTACCGTTAACAGAGTTGTTCACACAGACCTACATGTCCACCACCCTGCAGTACAGCTTTCAACCCAATGCAACATCTGCATGTATATTATGCTCTCTTTTTGCTCTTTCAAGTATCACATTAAAACACTTCATAAATAGTAATACACAAAAATATGTATTTGGGTAAGTCTACATGGTTTGTCATCAGAATGAATAAATTGTCAATCTTTTGAATCTGTTAATTTTATTTTTATCAAACAATATTAATGCAGAACTATAAAAATCACGTTAGACTCTTGAAAATTAAAAAATGTCTAAATCTATGAAGCTAAGTATCTATAGATATCAACTGCATTTCGTTTTTCAAAAAAGGTAACTGAAATAATTCTAGAAACCTAATGACAATACATATAGCTAGCCAGAGACCCGAGTTCGAATCCCGGTGGAGGCAAGCAAAATTTTCTTTCTCTACATTTATATAAAACTATATAATACATTTCACACAATTTGTATTTCTTCATGAAAACAAACATAAGACATCTAGAACTGATCTGATGCTTGC
>JAVFBZ010141994.1:8745-32008 GCA_032466195.1 Katharina tunicata
TGTAGCTATTAAAAACAATGGTCTTCCATGCAGGGTTGTATAGGGTAGTTATAGACTATGCCATCAGCAGGTATGTTGTCCATGTGTTCCGTACAAGATGGGTGTGCAGGAGACATGTAATCCCAGCAATAAACTGGGGCTGGAGTATAACCTAGCTGGGAATAATGTGGACAACTTTCAGACTCCCACATGGGCATGTTCCAGTCGTGGGAACAGTGACTCTCCATGTGATATCCGTGGTCATCTTGGTAGCTTAAGACTGGTGTATCCATTCTGGGCAAATATTGAGGAGAACTAAGTCCTAAAAGAACATGCAAAGTCACTGATTAACACAAGTCAAATTAGGTGCATATACAGACAGATTTATGTGAAATATTCTGCTGAAAATAATAGTGTCTTGTCTAAGTTCCAAAGAGATATGCTGAATAGTAAAAGAGATGACCCAGAGAGAAATAAGGCTGAATTCTTGGTTAATTTAGGTGTACTTTTTTTTATAAAACCAGAGGACGTCTACCTACTACAAGAAATGATGTGTGTATGTTTCACCGCTAGACACCAATGACCTCTGGCACTTAACAAACATGCACCATTTTCTTCATTTTAGACAAATGCAACATTATTATTAATGGGGAAACTCTCTTTGGAAGAATTTTGTTTGGTATAAACAGAGAATAAATATAGTTCTAAAAGGTGTATTGTGACTTTTTTAAGACTTGCTGGCAATTTCAAGTTACGAATTGGCATGATATTAAACATAGGTATATTGTGCTGGTTGGTGGGATCTTGCCAGTGTGGTACCGGGTGATTTACTTCACCCATACTGATAGAAGTGAAATTACATTTGTTATGTCATAAAACCCTTATCAAACATACAAAACTTACAATATCCTATAAAAGAAGCAGATAAAGATATAAAATCTTACACGACCCTTTAGTTGATTTTGAGAGAAATCAATGTTTTTTCAAAGCGCTTTACCAGGACTTAACATAGGATGACGTCATTTACATACAAAGCTTTATGAAACTACCCCTAGAACCATATACTTATTTTTATTTTTGATAAGCTTATGGACTATAAGATTACAAATACAGGTATGTGTATTTAGTGAAGATCCAAATATTTAAAAAATTATTATAGGATTGCAAGTCGACTTTTTTTAGTTCTATTTCTCGAAGTCCAATAGCATCAATAACACAAAATAAATTAATTCATTTACAAGAAAAGACATTGAACTAAACAACGGTGCCTCATTCTTAAAGTTTTTCTTAGAACGATCACAATAAGAGTTATTAGGAAACTGTACAGGAAAAAACAAAATGCAATAGGTCCTTTCAGAACAAATTAAAAAAAAAACATTTGCAAGCCCACGATGAGCTCGTTGCCACAAATTTGAAGTTTCTATGATGAATAGATTTCGAGAAATGTAGAATCTGTCAAAATCTGAAATGCCTGAAAAAGGCAATAAAAGTTTGTCCACTGTCTACATTGGAATTATTGGTGCTCGAGTGGGTTATGATCTCAGTGGGTGGTTGGTTGGAAATCAATAGATCTACCCAACTGATTTCTTCCATCTAATCTATATGAGCCAAGGGGGGTCTTTACTAGTGGGATAACGCTAATAATCACTTTACACCTTCTCAGTTTACTATCAACGACTTGAACAAGCTCATGGAAACGAATAATTTATTATTTTTAATAAGAATTTCAAATCATATTTTTGCACCAGTATAAAATTTTAATATGTTTCTTTTAATCTAAGCAAACATTTTTTGTCCCCTTGCTGTTGTAAGGTTATAACTCGAAACTCCCGTTTTAATTAATTTCTTGATAATGAAAAGACTGGATATCAACATTTATTATTATTTAGACATGCCACTCAACTTGCAACATGTGTCCGAAAGAAAACCCACCTATTTTTGGTTCCTCTACAGTAGGTGAACAGGATGTGAGTACAGGGTCAGGATCACTTTTCACTGTGGTAGGTAAAGTAAACTGTCCTTCATTACCTAAATGCCCTTCAGACAGCAATCTATCAAACTCATGTGCAACAAAGTCCTGCTGTAAGTAGACTATACGTAATTAGTTTTTTTTAGGTATAAAAAAAAAGATACATCCTATATATTAAAAATAGAACAAAAGATGGAAATATCCAAAAGCGATGTAGAAGAAAGATAATATAGGGAAGCCAACTAGATTTGTGTGTTTGATTGATTGGAGTTTCAGGTCTTACGGAGGTGATTTCCCTCATGATAGTGTACCAGTCAATTGGTTAAGGAAACCACCCTCAAAGACACATTCAATGCAGACAACAAAACGGCACCACCGGGGTAATTCCAATGGAAGACATCAATCTGTCTTTAATATAATTAACCATCATTTGATTTTATCTCAATCTGAGTACGGTACACATTCTGCTTACAACATAAAGCTACAATTGCGTGGTTCAATTGTCCTAAAGCTAATGTCGGACCAAGCTGACTAGGTGAGTTGCAACTGGAAGTCTTGTACAGTCGTGGTTATTCAAAAAAATTGGCAGTGTCATAACATTGCCATGATGACATCACGTAACAATGCAAGATCAATACTGTTGTTGGATGACATTCAACTATGATTGAACACACCTAAATAGTCCAGGTTGCATACGGCAGTATTTTACGACATGTCCCACCAGACCGACTGTATCCAACTCCAGTCGTATTGCGTCGGAACTAATCGGCATGGTGTGACACTTCGCTACACTAAAGCTAATAGTAAAGTCCTGTCATAAAGCATCTGGCCCCTTACTTAGCTCTATCATACAAGAGTGGCCACTTACTTTTGTAGCCCTACTGTTCACATGATTGTTTGGCGTTTTAAGCCGTATTTAAGGTTATTTCACTAGCATAACGGCGTGCCGGCCCAAGCGGTGGAGGAAACCACCTTAAGTGATGCTGGCAACACAGACGTCCCGATACATTTACAGGACAAAAATTGGACACCACAACAAATCAACTTCCTGATGCCCCTTAGCTCAGAGAGCACCAGGGCACATGAGGCTCCCACCCGCTACTGTTCTTATGAATTGTATAGATTGTTTTAACTAACCTGTTCTTCAGAACCATAATCAGAGTCATTTTCAAGAAGTGGTTCACACTCGGCTAACATAGAAGCTACAGCAGCCAGTGACTCTTCTCCGTCTAAATCTAAATCCAGATCCAAACTCCCATCATCATCCAGGCTTAGACCACAGTCATCATCTTTAACAGTCAAACATTTATTTGTAGCTTAATATAGCATGTTTCAGTACAAACAGCTGTTGCACAAGTCTATAATTGAACAAATATTCAACTTAACATAAGGCACATGGTTCAATTATTTGAATAACTACTGTCTGTCACATATGGCATGAATTCTGTTTTGTATTGGACATTTTGGAAAAACAAAACCAGAGAGGGAGTGTGTAATATACTAAATGGAAACAATATGAATAACATATAAATTTTTTCATTAATTTTTGTTATACCAGAAAAGTGATAATCTTTTTATGTAGGATTAAGAATGAATATCAGTATCATACATATAAATCACATACTTTTTATATAAAAAGAAATTGGCTATCACTGATATTAACTAAAACTTACCATGCATTGACGTTGAACTTTTGAATACTTGTTTATATTTCCTTATCAAACTGGATTGATTGACAAAATACATCATATGAATTCTGATGTCATGAATTATGAAGGTAACGTACCTACTTCGCTCCCAGGCATGGTCCATTCTTTGGGATTATACTTCCTGTTTATAGCCCAGAAGCACCCTTTACTATTGATAGAATCTGTCTGGAAGCGGACCTTCTTGAACCACTTCTGATACAAAGCATGTCGAATTGAACTCTACAACCAACCAAATATGCATACATTAAGAAAGAAGAACTCTTATGGTGTTGAGAATTAAAACTTTAATCTTTGTCCAAACACTTTGAATAAGCCGGGTAATACACAACATGCCTTTTAAGACGCTGGTTCTACCGGGGCCCTCAAAGTATAACCTTTCTCACGGAAGCAGAGCCACTACTGAACGCGCATGTGATTGACAGAAAATGAAGTCAACATAATTATGTACATTCCAAATGGATAAGCAATTAACAACACAACTCAGGATTCTAGCTTAAATCTTGAGTTGTCGACATTGAGAGCCGCAATGAGCTTCCATAATATATCCTAAATTATTTTTTTTTAAATGACCATTATTACACTTAAAATAAAACTTTTGACTTTAACTTGATCTGAATGAATTTATCTAATTTGAAATTTCAATAAGTCAAATAATTATATGTTGACATGGGCCTGAGATTATTTAAGGTCCTAATCTTACACAAGAGTACATTTTGAGTTAAACCTTCTACACTCCAATCTAGCCTGACTTGGGTTTGTTTCTTTGATTAGGGTTTACGCAGTACTCCAGGTTATTTCACTTATATGACGGCCTGCCAGCCACAACAAATCGGCATCCTGTGCCCCTTAGCTCTGAGAGCACCAGGACACTGTAGGCTTGCCACCCAACCACCCGAGCCTTACTTGGCTATGATTGCTTTATATATAAGGCTAAAAATAGTAGGTTATTATTTTTTTTTCCATATTTAACCCAAGAATATCAATGATTAAGTTAAGAGGTAGACCTTTATTATTATCCTTGAGATTTATTTACAAAATCAGACATACATATGTGGCTTACCAGTATTTATGAATTCCATTGTTGTATTTTGCAATAATGTATCTAAAGCTGAGTTCACACAGTGTGACTTGTAGTATCAACTCGTCGAATTTGTCTAATCGTATCAACAAAGTTGTGTTGAATGTGATGCGCTTCTCGCAAGAACTTAACAAATAACGTTACTTCATTGCTAATACTTCACTTGCAGTAATCGTTGTGTTTTATGTGCAATTACGTTTCTCGGGCACTGTTACGGGATAAACAGCTGATCATCGAGGAAACGGAACACCTTGAATGAAGGGAGGTAACTACATTCAACTCAAATGCCACAATTTGATTGGCTGATACCTTTCGACTCGTCAAGAGAAAGAGAGCATGTTCCATTTCAATCAACCTGCTTTCGACTAGTTGAATACAACTAAAGTCCCATTGATTTGCTCTGGATTCTGTTGAATTTGACAAGTTGATTCTACAAGTAAACCGTGTGAATTCGGCTTAACAGGTCATCGACCAAAATAGGCAATTTGATATCAAATAGCATTTTATTGCAGTAGGGATTAAGTTAATATTTCAAACAAAACCAACTTACCCTCCAACTATTTATAGATGACTTGTCCATGTATCGAAAATATGGGTATAAGTTTCTGTATGAAAACAAGACATATCTATATTAGATATATTCAAAAAGTATAGAGATAAATTTATACATGCCTCAATTCGGACCACGGGAACATGAATGTTCACAAAAGGCTTAACCTGTTCAAAATGTTGCTATAAACTTTTACTTTAAAATTTTCTTCCGTTGGATATTTACCAAACGATTGATATTTTATCTTTATCATGTGCGTCCCCCATATGACACAGAGGCATCAGATGGTTTGTATCAGTATTCTCTGTACTAATTTCATTGGTATGTCTATATTCAAAAGTACAAGAACGCCAGGTGATTACGGTAATCATATTTTCTTTATATGCAACAATTAAAAAAACTGGGTGCTACAGGGTTTCTCTCCATGTAGTACAGGGTTTCAGCTAGCATTTTTAATAGGGGCCTTTATTACTTTTATGAAATTGCTGTGAAAGCGGTGCAGAGTGCTCAGAACTCATTCATGAAGGACTACCACACTTATAAATTCATTGACAACTGTAAAACTTTCAGTTAAATTTAGGAAGTTTGTGAATCTTTATTTTCACAAAGAAATTTCCTTTATTTGCGAACAAGAAAAATAAGGACTTTGTGAAAACTGGCTTCTCTGATTTTTTAGAAGGGGCCTATCTTTGGCCCTAAATGGGGTCCAGCTGAAACCCTGTAGTAATTAAAATATGTAAGCATAGTTAGCAAACCCTGGGTTTCTGTTTAAATACGCTTTCCATCTTGTATCTGGCAATCAAAAATAACATTATAGTTCATACCATCATAATTGAGTTGTGTAAGATAAAGACAGAAATTGAACATAGTTTTTTTATTGCATTTTTTTTATTACTACCGTTGCACTTTTTATATATATACTACACATTTTCCTTCATCCCTGAGCTGAATATCTGTAAACTTTCCCAAAATGTTCCTTCTTAAAAATATTGAAGGAATATGATATAGAGGTTAACCAACTCAAGTTTGTGTGTTACGATGAATATCACTCGAGTCTGTTAACAAAATCCGGCGAGTGATTTTTCAACTTCAAAAATGAGAGTGATATTCATCGTTACGCACAGGCTTGAGTTGATTGATCTTTTCCTCACACTACACATTTTTAGCACTTTTGAGGTTATTTTTGTGTAGAAACCTGTACATTTTGGACTTATTCGTCTGGATACACATGCACCTGACAAATTCATAGAAAGTTAGGGAGTGCATGTTTTTTAGCAGCAAAGTATATATAACGTTGTGACATCGTAGTGACGTAACAATAGCAAAGACGTCAAAAACGTGATGTCATCACTCTATGACATATTTACTATTTACACAATATTTAACGGCTTTAGAGTGGGATTATTGGGGTTGTAGTGCGAAAAAATGGAATATAAATACTTTGACGTAACATGTCGTAGTAGTCCATCCCAAGCTGATACATTGTCACATATCCCTCATTATCCTTATCATCTCTATTTATTAAGCTACTAAAATAAATCGATGATTTAACAATGTGTAAATAAATCTATACTAGGCTATTAAACTTCACTTACTGTAGAACTGTGTAAATGTGTTGTACTTGAAGGAGGCCATCAGGACTGCTATCTAACACTTGAGCCACTAATTCCACCAGTTTATTTGGTGGTTTTATCAACCGTGTACCTGTAAGAAAAGGTCAAGAACTTATTCATCTTTATCGTGTTCTTTTAACAAATTATTTATTTTGTTATATATCCTCAACAAATTTGACCCCTTTTCTACTAAGCAAACTATATACTATAACGTAATAGAAAGGATTAGAAGTGCAGAAACACAATCTTTAAATTTTATGAAGTTCAGACTTAAAACTGCCAGAAAATAAAAGTTTTAGTTTCAAACTCATATAATAAATTTAGTAAATTACTTAAAACTTATACCCTTACGGTTAAATTTGTTGTGGCTTTAGTAACTGATTTGTTAGTGCTATGAGTTTTAGTAACTTTATTTTATAAATTGCAGTCTGTTATTAAATATCTGCATATTTTGTCTGAAGGTGTTCTTATCAAAAATAAGGCAGTGTTGATTATGTGCTAATTTTCAAGTCTAGACTTGATCCTCTTGTGGGGAATGATTTTATCTATATTTTTATTTTTTTCCATCATTCTAGTTATCTACATATAGTTGCTACTAAACTTCTCATTTGAATGATTTGATGACCATCAGCAATCAGCAAAAACTTTTGCACACTACCCAATCATATTTCTTTATCAGCTCCATTGGACGCTGAGATATATAGCATTGCAGAAGTTTCCAATGGTGGCCAATCCAGGGAAGTACTATCGGTATATGGTTTGGCAGTAGCTAGAGTGGAATATAAAGCGATATTCAATTCGCATCTGCTGCAAGAATTTCGGAACTCAAGTTTCTGAAACCAACCATTAACAGCTGACAGCATAATTCACACTGGGTAACATACCTTCTGGTAGCATATGTGTATTATCAGAGGCATCCTTTTTATTATGATGACTGACAAAACAATTGATGTTATTGTATGATCTCCTCTTTCGCTTTCTGGATGCCCCAAAGCCTGAACCACCAGGGTTGTTGGTAGAAAATTTAAGTTCTTTATTGAAATCTCTACAAGCAGTTAAATCTAAAGGTGCATCATGGTTTTCTAGAATATAAAATCTTTGATCTGGGGCAGCAGTGAGTGCATATAATTCTGCTCTCTCTAAGATTTCTTCCTCTTCAGTCTAAATACAAAAAACAAACAGAGAACAAACAACATGATCAATTCTTTATGTCAAGTTAAATCAGTTAATGAAGCGAATGGCATGGTGTCTGCTGGGTTCAGTTGTGTGGATCGGTTATGCCAGTGGCTAAAGGGAAGATACATCTATTACTCATATACCTGGTAAGGTGGTTGGCAGGAGCTTCCTGTGCCCTGGTGCTCTCTGAGCTTAGGGGAATCAGGGAGCCATTTTGTTTTAATGTCCTGTTTTGAGTCTTGCCCCGTGGCATCCTGGTCTGTTGCTAGTTTTGTTGAATAATTAGTTTGGACACACTTACTTTTCGACAGTCTCACCAGAGTGGTAATTGATTTATCACATAAAAGAAGTGGTTATCCATAAACAATATTTGTTTACTATGTTACCCAGCTTCTAAATGTCATTCAAATCTGATTAATCTCCCTGTTAAGCCAGTGATGAAGCCCTATGTCATTCATCAACATGCTTAGAAACGACCGAATGAAAAGAATATTCCTTTCTGGCAAAGGCTTTTTATACACAATGGACTGACACAAACCATATTACGGTAAAGCAAAGGTTGATGTCTGATTAGTGTTAAACTCTGTGCTCCAAGGTATTTCACTTGACGGCAGCGTATTGCAATGGTAGGTAGAAAGATTAGCTCTGCAGGAAAGATAATGTTCTTACGGTGCAAAGTATGACAGCATAAAGGTAAGCTTGAAACATAATGCCTTCAGCCAGATGGCCATAACCCAAAGGATAGTGCATTTAGTTTGAACTCTTAATGATGACCGCTAGAACTTTTGTTAATTTCACGAATTTCACAAAAAGGCATATGAAAGAAAACAAAATTGAAACACCTTACATTATTACCTTTGTAACACTTATATCATGGACAGATGGAAGTTGCAGGACTTGTTCCCGTCTTGGTTGGAGATCTTCAAATCTCTCAAAAGGGTAAAACTTTTCCTGTTCTTCAAGCTCTAAAATTTGGAAAACATTACTTATTATTAAAAAAATTGGCCCGTATAACTCTGAATTCTTCTGACTATTCGCAGAACAAATCTAATATTCAATATCAGTCCAAAAGCAACAAACAGTTCCAAAATATTCCCTTTTAAAGTAGCATATGCACTCAAAAGTTTTGAAATTTGCATTATCACAGAATCTCATGAAGTACAAGTAAGAGGCTTTCCAGTAATTCCAACATCAAATTTGTAGATGGATGGAGAGTTTTATAATAACAAAAAAACTAAAAACTGAATTTTCTGGCAGAATATTATTATGTGGATGTAGCAATCAGCTGTCATAACTGAGCCACCCTTAGATGTACCGTAGCTACTCAAAGTCAAACGTTAATTAGCCCCGCCCCCTTCCGCTATTCAAAATCTTAGCTTATCAGAAGTTTTACTTGAGGCATACGAGGAAACATGGCAGGCCTTTCTTATGTTGAATTCGAATTATGGCAAGATTTCTCCTGATTATTACTAGCCTTGTACCAACTTAATACTTTTCATTTTAAAGTAATTGTCTTAGTTTATGCATAAACTTCAAAGTTGGTTAAAATCAAAGCAATCAGAATTTGTTGTAAAATCCTAATTTTGATTGTTTATGCCTTTAGGAAACAGATTAAAAGTCTGTCTGAATCAGGCCCTGATCCAACTATTATTTCTAAAATTATTACAAGTTGATTGCAAGCCAACAGAGAAAAATATGGTATGATTTTCAAGGTCTATTTCTCGAAAAAGTAATAGCTATAACACCAAATAAATTAATTTTATATACTAGAATAGACCTTGAACAGCGTCTCATTTTCTAAAATTTTGCTTAGAACGATCACAGTAAAAGCCCTTATCAAATACCGTTGGCAACAAATAAAACACACAAAAATTATTTCTGAACACATTAAAAAGTCTAGAATGAACTTAGAAAAATAGAGGTATTTCTTTCAAGCCTACTTTGTGCTCTTTGCTAAGCATAAGATTTTAAGTTTCTACGATGAATAGTGTTTGAAAGATCTGCCTAAATCTAAAATGCCTGAAAAGGGTAATTAAAGTTTGTCAACTGTGTGCATTGGAATCCGAATGGCTGGTGCTTGAGTGGGTTTTGATCTCAGAGTGGGTTGTTGATTGACAATCAATAGATCTATTTAGTATGATATAAGGTAGAATACACGTTGACTCAACTGACTGGACTGGCGCGCATAAATCTATCTTGATTTGAATGCGCCATGATGGCATCCAAACTAAACTAAACAAGACCCACCTGATTTCATTCAGTCTTAATTTATAACATGATCAGACTGAGAGGGGAGTCTTTACTAGTCGTGCAATAATCCAATTAATCACTTTACACCTTTTGAACAGTTCACTGTCAACAACTTGAACAAGCTCGTTAAAAGAATTTCAAAATAGCTTTTGCAACAGCATAAAGTTTGACAACTTATCTTTTAATGTAAGCAATTACATTTTTTTGCTCAATTTGACAGATGAGCACCCAAGAAGACCTTAAAGTTAACTGAAAGTGGACCAAAGGAGTTGACATATATATATTAATGAAATTAACACAGCCAAATAAAGTTAGAACTTTAAAGAAAGATAATGTATTATTTTTGATACAATGTTTGGTTTGCTACTCCTGTGGCCAATGTTACCTTTACTCTTACGAAACATGCGAATCTTATTGTTACCATGACAGATAAGTCTAATATACGCGAAAGCTACTTTCACTGTGTAAGAGTGGTCCCTGATAATGGTTTGTTGAGTAAGCCCAACGTTGACTGAAACTGAATTCATTATTCTGTGATAGGATTTGTTACTTCTAGAGTTGACATTAAAAAAAAACAATTCCACGATCAAATCCCACCTTCTTGCCTCCTCCTGGGTTGACATTTGAATTCGGATAGTTCTTTTAATTGTCGGTTATTTAGGTGATATTCTTTCCTTCCATTATCACCAGTCATGTCTGGACATAACGGATAGACACCTTCTATGAAACCAGGTTCAACATCAAATTGAAATGTCTTCTTATGGTTTTCTTCTTGCTCCACAGGCACACTTATTTCATAAAACTGTAGTTCATTCGTTGCATCATGTACACCAATTCTAGTTTGATGCTGTTGTTTCCTTTGACGTTTACGAGAATGTATTCTAGTTGTGGTGATATTTTCTTTGTCTTCTTCCATCACAATTCCGTAAATGCTTTCTTTTTATTATTAGTTAAAAACGGGGAACAGATCTGAAAGAAAAAAAACTTACTGTTCAAACTGTGTGCATAAGATGGGGAAAAACCCATTGACATAGGACCTGTAAGTCACATCATGTGATCAGAGAGATTTCTAGAGATTCATTTTAGTTCTGGGCACAAGCTTGTTTTGATTTTGTTGTTAAGTCACACGGAAAGTTAAAGAGATTGCAATTGTCTACATCCGGTCATATTACTGCATTTTGAATCACTGTTATTCAAAATGTACTGCCAAAGTTTAAGGATGCACCTGGAAGTCAAGTAGAAGGGAGTGAGGCTTACATAGCCTATCATAATAGTTCATGTCTCAATTTTTATTATATTTCTTAATAAAAAAGTTCACTTTCCACTTTGTCTATTTATATCTTAGGCATAAAAAAAATAAAAAATAAAACAACAGGATACCATGAATATGAAACAACAATCTCGACAACAAAGTGTACAATGCTGAAAATGTGCAAGCGAAAAGATCAGGTAAATTGAAAACTGAGATAGTGCCTTTATTTTGTTGAATTGGGCTGTTTAGTGAAAATTTTGTTATGAACCCTGTTTTTAATATAAAACGCAGCGCTTAGCGATTATCGGGCATATTGCTTGGATTGCTTCATCTGTTCCTAAGGTTAACGAACGTAAAAAATAGAAAGTTCTCCTATTATTATCTTTGTTTATCAGTAGCAGAGATAATGAGCGATCCATCTTGTTCAATGTCACTTATCTCCGGTAACGTCTGTCCCTTCGATTAACAGCTTTTATGTTATGACTGACCACTTTTTGTTAGCACATTAGCGGTGTATTTACTGCTGCAGGCAATACTTGTATCGCAGGTAGAGGTAGTCAGAGGAGCTCTAAAGATAGTTTTTGAGTTATTTTCTGTTGGGCAAAAACAAACGTCTGAGTTCTACCCATTGGGCTTTTTGTAAATTTTTAACAAGCACCTTAAAAATCTATAAAAATGTGTCACAGCAAACAAAATTTGCAACTACAATGCTATCTTACTTCTTTTATTTTATTTATACCGTACTCCAAACCAATTTGCCTACATTTAAACGCCAGAGAAAGTAGATACATCGTCCATGTCATTTTGAGGAGGGCCAACTACACATTAAATGCCTACGTCACTTGCTAAAAGTCCCAGAATGAGATATTCGGCTACCTCACAGAACAGAGTTCATCGAAAGCGCAAGTAGACCGATCTAAATAAAGGCCATCTGATTGAATCCCTCAAGACTTATCTGCGCACATTATAATGTTTTAACTGAATTTAGCTTATAAACCTGTGTTTTATTTTGTGAACTGAAGCCAAATGTTTTAGGCATAATTGATTAAAAAATATCTGATGCTAAACATGATTTTTATACTGTCATTATTATAAATATTATGTACAAATACACCCCTAAAAATAGCTTCATCACTCACAAACTGCCTGGATTTATGCTAAATCTGGGCAGTTGGTGGGTGACGTAGCCATTTTATGTGCACCTTGAGAATCAGCTCTGAACTGGTCTTCAAATTGTGAAAGACAGGCTAAATCTTACTAAATCGCGTCAAAATTTTAATTTTTTTAGGATTATCGCTTTGCAGTGTGCCCAGATCGAAGGAAAGAGTAAAGGTAAGGGAGCATTTTGGTGGTCAATTTCATTCACTCCGGCACATTGTGTGTCCGTAATTAAATATGGTGCACTCAAGAACTGTATGCTTCGCCGTCAGGCATTATCAAAATTTCAGAAAAATCAAAGGTCTGATCAATTGGACTAAGGTAGAGGTAGATAAACATTCCTATAGGACTTTAAGTGTATTCCTCACCAATAAAGATGACATACAGCAGGAAACAGCAAAGAAAATAAAGAAATAAAATCAAACTATTTAGCATAGCCAACTACAAAACGACCAATGCAACAAGATAGTCAAATCATGTGATAGAGGTGAAATGGTATCATACATGTAGGTAAGGTGGATTGACCAAAACTAATGTGGCGTTTACACCTATATTCAAAATGCCCAGTCATTACATACAAGGTCATTCACTGAAGGGAATCAATGGTCCGTTTTATACAAATGAATAAGCAGTGCCATTCCTCTTTTTTTTAAACCGCAAGACAAAAGAGGAAATTTTGAGATTATACCAATGAAATAGGCAGTGTGACAAGCAAAAAAAAACAACAAAAAAAAATCAATTTCTTATTGATGTGGTAAACGAAAAAGAATAAATAATTTCTAAAAGCAATTTACTACTTAGTATGAAAACATGCCTTTGCTTTATAACTTACAAAATCAGCTTTGGAGAATTTCGGTAAAATGTAAGTTGTGAAATTGACAAGTTACTTCTGACTGTCGATGTGGTAAGTTAACGAGTGAGTTTTACACTCCAGTAAAAAATCAAAGCCGAATTTGTCAGTCTATATTGTCATCAAAATGACAACTTACCTATAAAAGACAAGCACGTGTCAAAATCACATGCAGTAAATCAGCTGATAAGAAATAACGGACAAAACTTAAAGATCGCCAAATATTGTGAACATTTCGTCTGCTAGAATGAGCGCGTGGCGAGAAGACAGATGATTGGACAAAATTTGGGACGACGATTGGTTCCAATGATACACGTGACATGCTCAGAAATGATGCGTTATGATTCTGTTTCCGAGACGCAGACGATCCATTGACGTAAGAAACATTCAGATGTGACGTCATACCAGACTACATGTATATCAAGTGATAGTATCGAGAAAAACTTATAGTTCATAAAAAAAGAATTAATAAACAATAATCCCGTAAAAATGTAATTATCTAAAATTACAAACATTGTACGGTACTATGTACGTATATCCCATATTTTTCGTTATCGGTAACTCACTTCCATCAATGTTATTTTGGTTTTATCTTCAGCAATAATCCATTGGCTATAAGAGCAGTATGTTAAGAGCTTAAATATCCATGCTGTCACCCTTATCAATGGATGAACATTTAATTTATCTTCCAAGAGAGCGAACACAAGTGACTTCATATTTTTGGGTATTGTTACTGTCAACTTGAAATGTTGGAATACATAGGCCTACTCTGCCGTCATATATGTGAAATACCATTAGCACAGCATCAAAAGCTAACCAATCAATCAATCAGAACAGTCAACTTACCCTTAAAGTCACATACGTACTCAAATATTCTGTATTTTGGGTTTTTACAGAATCACATGAATTACATATATTTTCATCAAAAAGTAAAAGTTAGAGGTATTCCGTTAATTCTACCCCCAGATTTGAAGGTAAAGGTAGCTTAAAAGCCTGGTAAAAGTAAACAAATCTGAAAATTCTTTTTTAATTGGAAATGTGTCAATCTGCTGTCACATATCCGACACACTTTGATGTACCGACGTCACTATTCACCAGTCAATTATAACCATGTTAGCCACACCCCTTACAAGGTTCAAAATGTTGGTTCGTTACAAACAAGGTCATTCACCTCGGCTGGATAAGTCATTGTGAGCAAATATGGCCAGCCCTCTTTCCGTTAAATTCAAATAACTGCCAAATTTTTCCTGGTCCTTTACAAGTTTTGTACCCAATGGGTGCGTATGTGACTTTAATTAAGGGGCTTAATTTTTAATACTTTCCTTTAACTGTAAATCTGTCATTGGTCTTTAAAGCCATATAATCTAATTTTGCCTAATAGACACTTACTCTCCTACACAACACCTGAATGGCTTGTGTTTTGTGATAACATTAGTTTCAGAATTATTTTCAGTGTTTTTCCAAGATGATAAATTTGGGTTATACAGGGGGCTAATACCTGGGATAATGTTCGCACGAGTGAAACAATGCATCAAACTATCTCATTAGTTGCTGCAGCAATAGTTGTACCAACTATCGATAGTTCCAATATTTGACATGTAGGCCCTATGCCATCTTTTGTGATGGTCTATTTCATTAATGCATATTTGGGAAGATTAAAATGCTTATTTTGTGCATGATGTTAACAAAATCCTACTCCACAATAGTGTCCTAAGTATTGTAATAGAATCGCAATACTATTCTAACTGTCAACTTATAGGCAATTTAGACACCCCTAGGCCATAGCTGAGAGGGCAGGGGCCAATTTTGTAGAGCCTACATGTCCTATCGCTATGAACGATACACAGGGAAAAAATAAATTATAAAACATATTTAACATGAAATTTTTATTCACAATAAAACATTATTGCGTTGATATGGACAAGATAAATTAAAACATAAAAAACAAAAAATAATTACAGATATCTTGAATGAAAATGAGAATACAAATGATCTGAGTGTTGCACGACTCAACAGTACAATGCATCAGACAATAAAGTAGAACAAAAACATGACGACTGAGATGGATTTACACTTTCTGGGTATATTGGTAAGTGATGTTTCGGCCTAGATGCTAAGACCATGTTTAAGCAATTGCTCAATTGATTGATGGAAAACAATCAATCAAACAAGCAATTGATTGTTTGAAAAAGGTCTCAGCATCTAGGCCGTAACGTCGCTTACCAATATACCCAGAAAGTGTAAATCCATCTCAGTCGTCATGTTTTTGTTATGTACCCAGCTTCTAAATTCCACTCAAACAAAAGTAGAACTGAACAAACATTTTTCAGTTTTTAAAATGAAAGCTAACTTATATTAAAGTTTGTAATTTCTAGGAGATCACAGTTTAAAAAACTTGAGAGATAATAATGCCTTGGAAGGATTTTGCTTGATTTGGGAACAAGAAGCTCTCCACATCATGGATATTTGAAGTACATTAATGCCATACAATAAAGTAAATAAAATGAACTGAGCAATTTTTTTATTCTTTAGGTTATTATTGATTTGTTTGTGTTTTACCTCAAAACCCAAATTCAAACAAAAAGTTGTCTTAGTTTAGAGGATGAATACTCAAAAATTAAAAATAATGCTACCATTGATATTTGATAATGATTCTAATTCTACAATGAACATGTACGTTTTTAAATAATAATTTAATAATGGTTCAATTATATAATATGTAAAACATAATAAAGGAAATCATAGTATTAAGGTTTTGTCCAAAAAATGAAAAAAATAAACACTGTCATAATCTAAGGCTTGGACTTGTAAAGGCATGAACCCCTAAAAATAGATCATTTGGCGCGAAAAAACTGGTTGGTTAAAAGTACATTTTATGAATAAAATCAGAAAACAGTTAAAAATTAATGTGAACTTTGACAGTTGTTTAAAAGAATGTAAATTCAGCATATAAGTTAACAAACTAGCAAATATAATTAATGGAACTCAAATCTGTTAATATTTAAATCTTTAATGGGGGGGGGGGGGGGAGTTACATTTCAAGGTTGAATTTAATTTGCTTCTAAAAATGTGACAACATGTGAGATACGAACAGTTAGAAACAACTCATTCATAATACTATTGGACAACAAAGTGTTTCCCGCATATGTCTTTCACTTCTACTTTTTTTCTATTTTTTGGTACAATGTGATTCTTTACTGCTAAGAATTAATAACTGTAAATTGGGTAATGGTCATTATAGCATTTAAGTTTCTGGTACAAAAATATATTATCTAGAATGATTGTCACACAGCGAAGTCTTAAGACAAATTTCCTGATAATCCACAAAGAGCACCATGAGAGACAAAACTCCTATCAAAAAGCCTTAAGATACCTCACAAATTACACCATCCTCCTTCTGTTTATGCTTTAAAAAAAGTTTTGCATGATATTTTTTAAAACCCTGAGAATGTTTCATATCAAGTTAACATTTGTAAAAATAAAATTTATCATGATTATAATCTGCATTAACTGTATTGCTATTCCGAGTAAATAATAACTGTCGTTTACTAGTTAAATAGTCTGATGTGCTGCCCATGAGATAAGGAAAGGTCACGGCAAATGAGGTTCCCAGCACAATTTAAGATAATACTGTGATGCCACACAGCAACAATACCGTTTTAAATTTAATGAGCACAGCACAATCGTTTGTCCATACTTTTGAAGGGTCTATAAAAACTGACAGTTTGATTGTTTGATTGGCACCAGGAGACTGGCACACAACCACCCTGCTGACAATTTGAAGGAATTACAAAGACCATACTAGATTGATTACAGAATAAGATTATCCAGTGATCGGAGCATTGATGGGGTAGCAAAGTAGGATAATTTGTTTTGCACAGTAACAGTTCTATGACCATTTCTAATGCATCTAAGAATTCATTGCCTTTAAAAAGGTATTTATTGAAGCAACTTTTCAAATCAGTTTAGTACCAGTCTTTAACATTTTGATATTGAGCTTTTTAAGCCCCTTATCACTTGACTTTGCTATCAGGCAATAGGCATTAGTGTAAGGATTAACCTTTGCCGAAACCTTTCTAAACTTTCCATATTCGGTAACTCTTTTGGCCTAGCACCAGTTTCAACCTAAGTGAATTCACATGACACAGTTATTCACCCCTCACATCAGAAAGACAGAAAATTTACATATTTTGTTTTTAATGACATAATATTATAAACAGTTGCACTGTCTAAATTAATAATCTATTTCCTTTGTAAAAAATGTAATATTTCGTTGTACATGTACCTGATTTTGCACCAAAACTCAAAAAGTTATCACAAAATAATTTTATATATTTGGCATGATTGGAATTTGAGATCAGTTTTCCTGGTTTCAATGAATCCAAATTCAACTATTCTCATATACTTGGGACATGATATTGTTTAGCTCTAAACCATGGTGGCAAGTTCTAGATGTACTGCATTCAGACATACAGCTAGCTGAATTTTGCCAAATCTTCACCGGCTCTCTTCAAAATCTTCATGGCCATTTCACCTTAAACACAGGGAGAAAATAAAAGACATTAACAAAAATAAGAGGTGTTCATGGACATGATGGACATCGTGATAAACTGATAATCACAGGTATCATCGTTAAGCAACTATCGACAGTTGTCATTAACACAAACAAACAGGTGAAGATGATGTTTTTTCACAAGAGCACAGTAAAACAAGCACCATTGGTAATGCAAAAACACTAATAGTATCAAATAAAGTGCATAGTTTTCAGGTTTTATTATAAGTTATTTTTGTGTTGAGTATTTCTGCTATTTTGGGACCACATTCTGTAAGGAGAGGCACTAATTGGGAAAATGTTGGCGTGTGCACAGTGCCACCCGTCAAGTCAACCACAAAATCACAATTCACAAACAATAAATCCTAGAAACTCTGAATGGTATGAATGACACAGGTGTCCAGCATGTTATATCAATAAGATAGTTTTAATCTTACAAATATAAAATATGAAAAATAAATAGAAACCAAATAACCGGAAAATCATTGCAAATATAAGTAAGAGGCAGCTTAGAGGCTACTGCGATTGTAAACGGTGGAGTAAACCTTCTTGAGTCCGGCAAGCCATGGACATCTTTCCAAAATAAATATATCTTGTGAGAAACATGGGAATAAAACTCCAGAGATAAGAGACAGCTACATGTAATCTAAAGCGATGGAGTTGGCAACCATTCATAAGGCCATACCAAGTTGTCCACATTATAAGCTTATTTAAACAAATGACTTACTTGGTAGTTGATCTTCTGGATTACTCCGTATTAGACTAGATTTTACAGTAATTTTCTGTGGTGTTGAGCTACATGTTGGTTGCCATGTTAAGTCAGGGGCAGAACCCTCATTGGAAGACATTGTATTAATAAGTGTTTTACTAGGAATTGCTGATGTTACGCTTACACTTTGACCCAGTATCAGCCGCGCTTTAGCAATCACTTCTTCCTCTGTTAGTCCGTCTTTGATAAGGGCACAGCCTTCAACTTCTGTTTTGAGAAAATCTGTTTTAGCAAAAGGCAGTTTTTCTTTTACAAAAGCTTGTTTGCTTGTTGGGAAATTCTGATAGTTTAGCTGCCTACTCACTACACTTGTGTTAATTGTGTCAAGTTTTTCTTTTCTTATAAAAGGCCTAGGTAATATGTCATTTTGTGCTTGGTCATCCTCTATTCCTTCATCCATTCTTTCAGAGTCTGCATAACTTTTGAAAGGCAAAGAACTGAAATGACAGATCAGATTTGTGTGTAATCCTGTATCCTGATTGGTCAGTTGCAAGCTTCCAGTCTGGTAACCAGTATCTTGACTGTGAAGGCTTGTGGGGAGGTTACTCATACTGCTGGGATTTGTTGTTTCTTCATAATTCATTGAACAATCTCGTGAAATTGGAAAACTTAAATTTCTATCATCACGGTATCCTAGTTTTGATTCTGAAGGAAGTTGAGTTGAATGAGCAGCGAACTCTGCCTCCATTCCAGTCACATCCATATAAATGTCACTCATAAGGAGGCGGGGCTCCTGAAAAGTCAATCCAGAAAAGGGGCGGGGCTCATCTACTTTGACAGGTGATCCACCATCCTCATTGTTTAAAACTCCAGGTGTAGTCACAAGAGTAGCCATAGTAACATGATCACTGCCTTCTGATGCTGCAAAATAAAATTCCAACTTTAAAACTGGAGATGAACATACAACAACCATTAAGGATAGTTGTAAGATGAGAAATTACAGAACACAATCAAATATTCCATGACTTTTTCATAAAATGATCTACACAGTTTTACATAAATATATACATTTGTGTCAAGTGTAATCACACTGGCACAAAAATATTGACTTATTAAAATAAATAAAATTGATACATCATTTCATTTTCTAGACAGTCTCAGAGATAAATTTCTGGAAAGATCTTAATCTTGTTATGGATAACCTACAAACGTCCCGAGAAAAGGTAATAACAGGTAAATGGTGAAGACCAAGAAATTAATGCATCTTGATCAGGGGCAAATTCACAAACTTTCATACTACAATTAAATGCCCTACAATAAACTTATGTCACATTAAGCCATAGACAAAAAACATCCTAAAATACATTTACATGTATGTAATCCGAAACTTTAAGAAAGTGGCTCCAAGAATATTTGATAAAAATTATTTTATTCAATATTATTTTATGTGAGAGTTTTATAAAAATTGCTTATAACTTTTGGAATATGGCAGCAAACTAGAAGTCAATTATTTTGACTACCATGAACTTGAAAATATGAAAGATAAACTATTTATAAAATAAATTTGGACCTATTTTGTTTCGTTTTCCCAAAATAATAGATCTGGTAAATAATTGAGACATTAAATGGCAATAAGTGAACTTATAAATACATTGAAATGCACGTTACCTTTTGAGGTGCCTACAGTAGATGGAGTAGAAATAGCTGGAGAAATACCAGAGATAACTGGTTTAGAGACTGGTGTGTGTTCCACGGTACATCCAAATATTGAAAGTTGCTGTTGTTGTTCTAATAATACTATTTCTGGCGATGAACCATTAACTTCATCAGTCTGTGATCTTGGGGAACAAATGGGTGACATATCTAAGGCCAGCCTACTTCGCACTCTTCCTTCAGGACATATGGGAGATAATTCTGGGCTTGCCATGGTATTTTGATTTCGCCGGTTTGCTAACTTAGATTTTGATAAAAATGGACTAGACATAAAGCTGCCGTGTAAACTGCTACCTGGGCTACTCAAACCTAAAAAATGTAAACCATACAAAGTTATTGAATCTTTTCATTTGCAATGAAAAAAGAAGTTCAACATTATCTTTGTTCAACTTCTAAAGTACAGTGTAGCTTACATAACATTCAAGAACAATTCAAGTAAACTTTGACACACAATGTGTAATTTGTAGTAGCCACTTGAAGGGACTAATTTAAGGAGAAAAAACAGAGAAAGATACTTTATTCAACATCTGTTTTTAAACACTAGCTGCAATACGACAGATATTTATGATTTTGGGCCCATCAAAGCCTCAGAATTTTTCACTTTCCATGAGTCCTTGCTTTAAATCACAATTATGTTACATGCCTTAAAACATGTCCCTGTTAAAAACAGCTGTCTACATTCATAACTGTTGAAAAACACTACAGATAATAGCTAATAAAGATAACCTTTGAGTGCGCTCATTACTGTATGACAAAAGTAAACGGCACTTAGCATGCCTGTATTCTTCTACTATTGTTTCTTATATATGGAGGAAACAAGTTCCATATAAGAACAGGCAAATAAGTAACCCAAATTGAGATGAGGTTTAAACTCCTTGCAAGGCCTGTCAAGTTCACATTATAAGTTTCAAAACCGGTTTGTTTGTTAGTAGCCTTACATGGTTATTGAGATTATATCACTGACATGGCGACAGGCTAGCCCAATGGCTGGAGGTAATGAGTTGCAATGACACAGGAAACAAAATAGCAAGCAACAAATTATCCAAATTGCGGCTGCTTTTTTTTTTTTAGCTCAGAAAGGACGAGAGCACAGGAAAGCTCCGGCCAAACCACCCACTCAATCATCGGAGGATTATGCTGATAACATTGTGATATACCATTGATCCCTTTGGAAAGTGGAGTGACTTTATTGTTGATAGGAGATAATTGTGGAGAACCTACTCCGTCCATATCATCTGAAAACCTCCGCGCTCCGTCAGAGAAACTCAGTGGACTAGATGAGAATTTGTCCTGTGGAGATCGTAATAACATAATGCCTTCAGACTTGATTGATTGATTTTTTTTTGTATAAGGAAAAAAACAAAACAAGAAATACTTCATAAAACCTCACACAGCTAGCAGAAACTTTCCTTGTATACATAACATGCCAAAATAAAAATTTCTACGATGAACAAGCCCTTTTTAGTTTATGGACTAGATATATATATTTTTTTTAACTGTAAACAATTGCTTTTAACATCAACAATATGTTTGTGAAACCTCATAAAGAACTTGTAGAGATCTATGGAGGCAATCTTTTTTTGGTTTGTTTGCTTGATTTGGGTTTTACGTCATATTCAAGGTTATTTCACTCTTATGACGGCGTGTCAGTCCAATAGGTGGAGGAAAACACCCTATATGATGCTGGCAGCACAGAAGACGCAATAATACATTTACAGAACAAAGAACAAATCGGCTTCCCAAGCTCTTGGATCAGAGAGCACCAGGGTAAAGAACGCTCCCACCCAACCACCCCGCTGAAGTAAATGCTCATTGTAAACTGCCCATTATGAAAGTATGGTTGACCGGAAATAGCCTCAATCATAAAGGGGTGTCGACAGGCAACAGATAATTATTAATAACAAGGGTACAATGTGATCATCCTTAGCTTATACTAATGTCTGGAGGAGAAGTCCACATACTTGTCTAGGGAATGCAAGTGGCTTGATCTGTGAAGGAATGTCCTCATCGCACTGCATTGCCAGGCTCTCGTCACTTTTCCTACAACAATCAAACAGATTTTTCTTTATACATTCCCAGAAACATATTCTCACACTATGACCCCGATAATTCCACTCCAAAACTGTTAATTATTGTGTTATTATATTACTGGTGATATTATCACACAATAATAGACATTAAGTACGTCATAGAGAGAGGACATAACATTTTTAATGTTATTACTATTGTGACGTCACAAAAAATTACTTGCCTCTGAGTTACTTACTCGAGTGATATTTTTCCTAACACTCTCTTGTTGGCTGACCTCTATCTCTCATATTCTTGTTGTCAAATATTTGCCACACCCTTTGTGCCTTGGTGATTTACCAGGGTTGGCTTACTTAATAGCAAGTTTCTATAACAACATGTAACAATGATTTTCTAATATGGTGAGTCATCTTTGTTATGCAACATTGTCTAACTGGTTGTTAGGCTAAAGGAGCTTATATCTGTTTCTCACACTATCTATTCTGATGGTCTCCAAATGGGTATCTGGTGCAGTCTTGTAATTACCCACCCTAACCCACAGAAGACACCACAATACATTGAATGTATAAAACAACAGGACACTACAAGGCATCAACTTCCTGAGGTCAGAGAGCACCAGGGCACATGAGGTCAGAGAGCACCAGGGCACATGAGGTCAGAGAGCACCAGGGCACATG
>JAVFBZ010141994.1:32108-43079 GCA_032466195.1 Katharina tunicata
GGTCAGAGAGCACCAGGGCACATGAGGTCAGAGAGCACCAGGGCACATGAGGTCAGAGAGCACCAGGGCACATGAGGTCAGAGAGCACCAGGGCACATGAGGCTCCCCGCCCAGCCAGCCGCTTGGAAAATGGGAGTGCTAACCATGATAACCGTGATAACAAGTCACAAAAGGTGAAGCTGAACAGGAGATGAGAAAAAAGAAGAAAAAACAAACTGGACCAACGGCCTGTGTCACGTGTTCTACTCACTTGCTGGGGCTAACAGATGGACTAGATTCTCCATTGAAGAGTTTTCTACGAAGAGAGGAGTTACTTAATGAGTCCTGCTGGTTGCCATCCTCTTCACCATTATATGTCATAAACTCCCCTACAATTAGCCAGGAAGAAATTCAACTTATCTCACTTTAATATTTTGATATTTATTTGCTTGTATTTAAAACTTTTTTCCTGGTGAATAACGATGTATGTGTTTTGTGCCGGGAAAAAAGAAGCTACCGCAATATCCATAGCAAAGTATTTGACTGATTGATCAATTGGGGTTTTACGCCCTACTTAAGGTTATTTCACTTACACTAGTATGACAGCATGCAAGCCCAATGGGTGAAGGAAACCACCCTAACCGACGCCGGCAACATTGAAGACGCCACAATACATTTACAAGACTCAGTTAAATGTAGCTTTATTAAAGTTCATACTATGGATCATACCTAATACTTTGTGTACATTAAATCCAACTGGAAAGGTCAACATGGTTTGGCATGATGCTGAAAAAGAAGATTCAAGTAGTGTTTAATAACATAATTGGGTTTATCTCATATATATATCATACTATGATGACTGAGCCAAATATTTGGTCAAATTTGCCCATTGTGTACATATGATGCACATATACATGAGAGTGTTATTTTGATGCAATTTAAACTGAATTTTGTATAAATGCTTAACCAAGTTTCAGGAAAGGACAAATCTGAGATCAATCTTAACCTGCCTATCCTAGAAAATAACTCACTTAAAATAAGCCTTTCAAAGTATAATAGGCCACCTGTTTTATTTCTGTTTGGCCTATTTCATATTTTTGGTGTGAACTCATTTTTTTTTTTATTTTGCCCTTCATATTATTAAAAGTAACTGAAGGGGTTTCTTGTGCATATTACAAAGTAAGTCACTTACTATCTTGAGACATCTTTGAGCAAGACTTCTCCTCACAGGAACCCTTTTTATCTACGATTTAATCAAATACATAAATAATTCACAAAAACTAACAGCATACAAATGGCAACTAGACATTGAAGCTGAAAGATTTAGTTAACATTAACTTCTCTGCTTTTTATAAAAGATTCCTTAGTGTTTACATATAGTTGAGATTTTTGAAGCTTGAAAAAATGTACTTGTTGATGATGAATATGCACAACAAACAAATAAAAAAAATAAAATAAAAAAAAAACATCATTTCATTCATAGTTATATATTTAATGCAAATTTGTAGTTCACCTGATTTTGGAGATTTGGGAGTGGCTAAGTAAACAGGTTTTCCACTTGCATCAGGCCAAGGGGACATTACTATGTTGTTAGCTTCAAAAAAGTCATTAATGGCTATCTGAGCGGATTCTTCAACTTCTTTATCAAATCTGTCAAAGGAATAAAAGAACATACATGGCATGAAAAGTTTCCACTGAGTAGTTTAGCATAGAATACTGGAGTCACAATTCCAAACTCGGTTTTATTAAACCATCTTCATTAAATAAGATGGTTTAATAGAACCTAAATATTTGGAATCTTCACTACTGAAGATGGTTTAATAAAACAGAAATATTTAGAATCTTAAACACGTCTTGTTTATCGTTCTTTTGAGTTGTGAATTTGGCCTTCTGAGTTAGACCTAGAATATGGAGTTTGCTGGGTGCTTTAATAATAAGAAAAGCTCTTGTTATATAATAAATTAAAATATGAACGTTGTCATTAACTTTGGCTTGAAACCAAAGGACCTTAGAAAAAGAAGCATCAGTAGGGCTTAACAAGAAAAGAGTCTATTTACTAAAAACAAAACTACATGTACAAAACATGATGTTTGTTCGTTTGATTGTGGATTTACGTTGTACTTAAGGTTATTTAACTCATACAACCACCTGCAAGCCCAAGAGGAAAAGGGAAACCATCCTAAACAGCAATGGCAACTTCAAAGACACCACAGGACATGAACAGGACAAAAGCCTAGAGCACCACAATAAATAATCTTTCTGACGCCCCTTAGCTCAGAGAGCTACAAAAAAGGAAAGTAAAAACCTAAGGAGTTAACCTGAAAATGACATGAAGCCAGGGGAAGACTAACCTTGTCCTTTGACTTTCCTGACAGGTCATTTCATCAATATCTACCGGATGTAGAATTGCTAACTGATCTATGGACCATCTGAATGATCGAGATACCTGTACAACAACAACAACAACAACATAAATTCAAAAAAAATACACATCTTCTAGAATAAGTGAGAGATAGAAAACCAATTAACCTTTTATTTTAGTCATAAATGATAACTTTAGCCTCCACAGGTAAAGGTGTGGTACATCCTCTGAGGATAAAGAACTTTTTTAGCCATGCCCACTTTAACCAAATGTTTTTGTCTCTCTGAACATTTGTTATTGTTATAATACTAATGAGTGTCAAAGAGTGTTTAAGCTGATGCAAACTTAATCGGCATTCTCCCAAATGAAAGATAATCTCAGAACGCAATCAGACCATTTTACATTTGACCCAGTGAGACAACCTAGTTTTAATGCCAATAAGCGTCGTTTATTGACTTGTCTTGACACTTTATCTTGAACTTGAGATGATTTATCAGTGTGTTAATTAGTCAATATCCCTGTACCAGTCAGTGTGATTTCTCTTAAGAGAAAAAAAATATACATTGTAATATAAACAACTTTCTCATTCAGTCACAATCTCTGTAAATCAGCGGTCTTGTATTTTATTGGTTATATTCAATATCAGGATCATTGGTCCCTCGTCATCAAAAATGATACACACTTTTTGTTAATTACTTACAGCAAAAGATGTTGTTCAATAAATCTCTCCTAAAGTCACTTAAGATTTTGTATTGCTGAGTTAATCCCAACTTCTTACCTTTCCATCACTTCTAGGAGTAGACTCCATGTTAAACAAACTAGGACTGAGCACAGATTCATGGTATTTTGAGAACAAGGCATCTTCAAATGGATTAATGACTTGGGACTGAGGTGTTACAAACTTTCGAGCTGAATGAGGTAAAATTGAACTGACAGGTGTCTTGATGTAATGTGGACTTTTGGTTAACCGGATTGGTGTCTTAAAGGCTGGACTTGGTGATGCTGATAGAGGTGTGTAGGACTTGTAATATGGACTACGGGCTGTTGACAATAATCGGTTTTCACATTGTTTTGCTGGAGTTAATCCTCCTCTGTTAAACTTGGGTGTTGTTAAATGTGTCCTCTGTGGTGTACTATGCTGTTTTATTGCCAAAGGACTGCCAATGCTGTTGTGGACTAGGGGACTGCTATGAAACGGCACACGACGAGGAGTAGAGTGTCCAGTGAATCCTCCTGTCACCCAATGACTTGACTCTGGCGTCGTAGATGCCGGGGTGCCCATCATTTCGACAAGAAATTGAGTAACCAAGAAAGAAAAGAATCTTTCCAAAAAATATCACAGCTATAATGGTTTGTTAGGTTCCAAGTTCTAACATCAGCCCAGCAAAATATTAAATCTGAAAAGAAAAGACATAAATGTACACCTCCTAAAAAATATCTCCAATAACCAGTAACAAAATATTGACAACAATAACATGGTGCAGAATGGTTTATGTAAGATAAGGGTCTAGCAGGCTCCAGATTCTGGGACTTGATTTCATCACACTTTGTAAAAAAAAATTTGATTGTAAATGATGTCACCTTATGGAAATTAAACCTGGGATGACCTCATTTACAATATAAAAAAATGTGTATGAAGTTTTATGAAACTACCCTGTTTATTAAAATAGTGTAAAGATACTACACAGTGAAGTTTGAACACAATTAATAGAAGTCTGAAATTAATTATCTAAAGTTTGATACCACAAGAACTTGAATGGAGTACATCAACAGCAGAGACACTGGTTTTGGAGTTATTTTCTGTCAGGCAAAACTGACCTACAGATTAGGCTTTGTGTCAATTTTGAACAAGCACCAGAAACATCTCTGAAATATCCAAAATAAATTTTCCTACAGAATAAAACAACTGCTTTATTTAGAATAATTTCCGCACATTTTCTGATATATTACTTCGCAGAATGTAATGCACACTGACTGTCAGGTTTTGAAAAGAGATCGCAAGCTAAATAAATTTCAGAGGTCGCTGGCCGATGGTTATTACCTTGAACAGTGGATGGTACAGCCGAATTGCTTATCTGTTGGTCGACATGAACTTTCAGTCCATTAATACCTTTGACAAACGCTTTGATCCATGACTTGGGAAGTTTATGTGCAGCTTACAAATCAACAGTCTTCAAAATGTGACCGTTTAAAATTGTTAATGTACTTTCAGATAATCTTTAGATTTTTGGTTGACCATAAACTTTGTTCTGAAGGAAAAATGAGGCATTATCAATATCAATTTATTGATTGATTGATTGGAGTTTTACGCCATACTTAAGGTTATTTCACTAATCTGACAGCTTGCCAGCCTAATCGATGAACAAAACCACCCTAAGCGTCGCCGGTAAAAAAGACGACATCAAATGTACAGGACAAAGAGGCTCCCAACCAACCACCAGCTTGTCAATATAAAAAATTCATGAAAACTACATGTAAATGTGTATTGGACTTCAGTGAAAGGACACAAGGAGAGCATTTTCAGCCTGGCCCCTGTCCAGAATCAGGTTCGGAAACTGTGAATGTACAGATGCATGTCAATTGTCCTTGGAACATGGGGTCCTCGTAGTTATGGTGCTGTGCATGTGTTCTTAATGTTCTAACTTTTCTTTTAGATTCAAATCCTGGTTAGATTAATTAGTGGGAAGAAAGCTATCATTTCTTTCTGGGCTTATGCGATCTGGAACTGACTGATTCATTCAAATTGACCGATTCATTAAAATTAACTATGTCTCTATTTAAATTTACAGTATGCTAATTTCTTATTGATTCTATAGTTAAAGATAGTCATTCGCCATAAATTGTATATATAAAATGTATTTTTTGGTTTTACTGTCAACAACTGTAAATTGTAACTAATTTTTCCATTCAAATCAAGTGTTAAGTTTATATCTTAAGGGATAAATCATGACCCTATGGGTTTTATTAGCACAAGCTGGGCAAATACAACATATCTGTGTTGTTTTGTTTTTACTTTATAGGCTGTTCAATAGGTAGCCGGTAATAAGACCTAGTTCAATGTTAAGTGAGTTAAACTTAAAGTGTGTCAATTTCTGCTGATTGTTATTTTCAACGTTGTATATTTGCAAGCAAGTTGTAAGGCTATCATTCTGTTAAAAGACTAAATCAGCTGTAAGTACTTCGTTTTCGTGCAAATCCATCACAAATGATCATGTTGTTGTTGTTGTAATGTATTTGGCTTTTCTTACATCAGATCTCCTGATAATTGCATTTCACCAGCTATTGTTTCGAAATACTAATTATCTGTCAGTTGCAACTAGAATGTATTTTTACTGTAACATCTCAATTACCACTCGTAAGTCGCCATTTCGTCAACAAATCGGTGCAAGTTTCAGCTTGTTCTCCTCTCAAATTCGAATCGCCGCCACTAAAGTAGAACAGCTTCCGTTTTGACATCTTTTGTTTTTCCAACATTAATGAACAATCAATAAAAAAAAACCTCACCTATAATAAGTAAACCATAGTGAAAATACTAAAGAAAAAAAAAATTGGGAATAAAGGCAACATTTATTTTTTGTTACAGTAAAACGTGACGATTTGAAGTTGTTTTGAAAAAATGGCGGAAAATCAGCAGAGTGAAGTTTCTAACGCTAGAGATACCATGGAAAGTATGTTGTTTTTCTTTCCGATTCAGACATTTAAAGAAACACTATGTAATGATATATATGAGATTCTTCCTATACAGGAATTGACTTAAATTTGAAGTGGTGCCATCTGTACGCAGATGTTGTGGAAACTTCAGGTCAACTTGTTCAGATGCCAGATTTCGTCACCTTAATAAATAGACTAGGCCCTGAACGGTAATCCTAACCATTATTAATGAACCTATCCCTAAATTTATTAAACGCTGGTTACTGGTGACTGACAAATTTCTCAATTATACCCATTTATTCTGATGTGTTTTATCCTTGTTATTTTATAAATAACATAGTCATTTAATTATTCCTGCAGGAACACGGATCACAACGAGAAAACTAGATATAGAGACAGTCTCACGGTCACCATCGTTTATTTTATCTTTTTCTTTGTTATATCAGTTTTACAGTATAAAGCGCTATGGTCAGATCCAGAAATGAGCCCTTTGGCTGAAGGGAGCATGTTTCGAGCTGTAATACTTAACACTGGAGAAGAGTTGACCTAATTTGCAAAAGCTATCCTTAAGCAGAAATCATTACAAGAACCACCAAACTTCTAAAAGTTGTATATTAAACGCTGCTCAATGTATTACAGTAATTAGAAAGTGAACATTTTCTAGAAATACATAATAACCTAAGCCGACATGTTACAATTGGACAATCACTGGCTATCCACACTGTGATCTTGCAAAAGTTACTTTTTGGTAACCCCCAATAAAGCCAATTGATATAACAAAATAACTAACGAAGCTCAAGTGGCAGTTAATTCATATGTCTTCCTGTCACAGCTCTTCAAGAAATCTCTAAGATTTTAAACACTGGCCTAGACTCCGAGACGTTGACTATTTGTTTGAGGTTGTGTGAGAGTGGCATGAATCCAGAAGCCCTTTCTCTGATCATTAAAGAGTTACGAAGAGAAACAGCTGCTATACAGGTTTGTTTTTATCATCATAATAGTATTTATACTTGTCTAAATGTCCATCTGTCAATGTGCTACTGACTAGCCAATAGGGGCAGTACAGCGTACAGGTATGGTTTGAACTTACATTAATGTAATCAGTTCTTAGCACTTGCCAGTGTGGAACATCACTTTTCCAACAAAGCAATATACTTCACATATATTTGTTCGGCTACTGTTAGGGTGTGTTTTACTGTTGGAAATCATTGTTTATGATAATTGAAATACTCTTGATCAATCCACCTGTCAACCGTGTGGGTATTAGGGAGATAAATGCAGACTTTGTCTTTGCAGATTGCAGAGCTTTTTTAACTCGGTTTACTCTTTGTTTTCCTCTACACCTGACAAAGATGTTCTCGTTTAAGTGAAAAAAAATTCTGAACATGGCTCCCAGCGGCCTTATTTTTCTTATTTTCCTTTTCTTTTTTGCCCTTTATTATGACATATGATGCTAAGCAAATAAACCAATAACTTCAATAAGCTTGTATGTATACACCAAGTGAATTCAAGAGGAAATTTAGAAATTCAAAAATGTAGGTGCTGAAATTTTTTGTCCAATTCTGGCTAAGGGCAGTATGTTTACAGATAATATTTATTCTGTCATACTTGGCACTGGAGGAACATTATCTTTCCAATAGGGGGACTGCTCCGTGGTTGAGCGTTGGACTACAGAGCCCCCTTCACTGTACCCGGAATAGGTTCGATTCCCCATGTGAACCTTATTAGGTATTTAAGGAAAGTTTTCTGGTGGGTGCGGAGTTCGCAGGGTGGTTTTTACGAGGTTTCTTCTCGGTTTTTCACTATACACCAGCACAGCAAATTAATAATTAATATTAAGTCGTCATATAGGTGAAATAGTCTTGAGAACGACGTTAAACACCAACAGCGATAACACTTAAGTGACTTCACATTGTTGTCCAATTTATTTTAACTACACTGTAAGATTACTTTTACTCTAAATTGAAAAAAACAGTGGTCATTTATCAGGTTATATTAACTGATTATTATTTATTTTCTTTTATTTTTTTTTTGCAGTCTGCTGAAAGTGGAGCACAAACGTCATGACAGCATGTAATTGTTATTTAGTGGATATACGACATTCCCGTGTTGGACTGCGTCGCTGAGAATTAAGACACAAAGAAAAATTTGGCACTAACATATCAGAGTTATTGGAATAAACAGATATGATAAACAGAAACCTGCACAAAAGGATATGTGGTTAGACTTCTGTTTGTCTGTGAACAGTGGGGAATTAGTTAGGCATGCCCTAAAAATAATTTGGTCAGAAAATCCTGACTGAAAGTTTAACTGATAAATGAAGATGATATTATAATCAAGGTGTTCTATAACTTAGTGGCACTGGTTACAAATTATTATTGTTATTTTTGTTTTATTTTTGTTAATGTTGTCATCAGCCACAGTAATATTTTGTTACCAGTTTGACAGTTTCTAAGGGGATGCCCCTGGCAGCATAACTAATTGATGAAATAACTGTGAATTCAGTTTAAATCATACAAACTTCAAAGAGAGATAACATGGGATAACATCTATTATGTGCAGTAAGATGGTAGTATCGTGACAGTCTTACTATCATCCAAGCCAAGTGGAATTTGATACAGGCACCTTCCATTGATTCGGATATCTTGCTATGTGGAACACAGTAATGACAATAATGTTCAATTCATTAATGATAGGCATTTTTCAATTCATTGTTATTGCTTTATTCTATTAATCTCACTCCAAAAAATATATATCTAGTTTTTACTAAATTGGAAAATGAATTAGAAAAAGCCTTTCAAATAGTTATTAAATATTATATTATGCTGCAATTGTACTTGACTTATTGCGTTTTGACAATACACACAAAAAAGGGCCAAGGGGAAATAACTTTTGTTGCTAATCATTGAGGTGCAAATTGTATTTAGATTGCATTTCAGCTATTCTTTTAGAAAGTGATTGTAAATTGTTAACTTATTTTCCCTGTCATATAATATTTATTGGAAGTTGTCATGAACTAATACGTCTATTAAACAATTTAGACGACCCATGGCCCATGGGCATAATGCTATTGTAATAGATCCTGTTGATAAATTAGCGCGATCATCATCTTGATCGATACATGAACAGGTGCTAAGTTGTATGTATGTTAAACTGTATGAAGATAATAAACGTCCATTTATGTGTCCAGTTTTACTCAACTGTTCCTGTAACAGTGGGGAGAGGATAGAAAATAAATCACAAATTGAACTTGATTACTGTCCTTAAATCTCATTCTGTGTGTTATATTACGATATAGTTGTTATTATTGATAATCGTTAAGTTTATGTCAGGGCACTCTGTGTCTCAGATGGTAGCGTTGTGCTTCTCACCCATTCACTGCACCTGTCAAAGGTTCGAGACGCCGTGATGATATTACGCATGTAAGGGAAGATTTCTAAGCAAGGTTTCTTCTCGTTTTAGCACCAACCTATGACAAGGTAAAGTCATCATATTATAGTGAAATACCCCTGAGTACGAAGTTAATGTTCTGATAGACCAACAGTTCCAATTTCAGTTCATTTATGGCAGAAAAACTTGGTAGAAGCCAGAAAACCCACGACCTTCGGCTGGTAGGGTAGACCAACCCACATTATGCCTTACAGGATTCCAACCAATCAAATAAGTCATTCCGGGCGAAGGGGTCATATTACTATGACTCACAGAACTGTATGTATAATCATCAAATTTGTTACCATTGAGTTCAATCTAAACAGACATTGTAAACAAATTAGGTAAGAAGTTGCTTGGTAAAATGGGCGCCATTTGCACTAAAACCGAAAGCCAAAGTGAGTCGTGCCAGACAGATAATAGATAGCAGGCTCTGAAACTGTAGTCTTTAATTCGTCATACAAGTGAACTACATTTTAGCAGAGCGTTAAACACCAATCAGTCGATAAGACTAAATAACTAATAATCGATTAGCAAGAAATCGACCGTGGTGTTACGTCAAAATCATTTGGTTACGGATTAAATTGGATACCATCTACCCCAGACATTTTTTTTTTAAATTGTTTCAATCTACAGTAATATTTCTCCTTTTGGTCAACATTGCGAATGACTATGGCTATAAAGAAAGTGCTCCTTATTATTTTAGTTTATATACCGGTAACCGAGTCTCAAGTCTCAAACACCTATATAACTGACATGATTTCAATTATCTTTAAGTCATGATTGGATACAAATTGATTCATTTTGAAACTAAGCAATAAAAATATGATATAGAAATAGAATCACTCCTGTATGGGTGGTTGGTGGAAGCGGCCTTTGACCCCAGGCACTCTATAGCTGAGCTAAGTTGCATCAGGTAGCCGATTTGTTTGTGGAGTCGTAATTTGAGTCCTGTCATTTCCTTTGAAGCCCTTGTCTGTCGGCGAGGGTTGCTTAATTCCTTCATCCAGCGGGTTGGCACACCGTCATATGAGTATAATAAATATATCCTTTAGCAAGGGAACACGCACACTTAACGCAGTGACAAGGTTTTCAGGATCACACCTTTTCTCTATAATTTTAATTTTATTTAGTTCCCAATTCTGCATTGCATGTCTTGTTGGCGTTTCCCATGCATGCTTTGCTTAGTGTAGTTTGTACTCATCAGGGTTTTCTGGGACCACACATCTTGCCGAAAGAATTATGGTAAAGGATTGCATGTTGCTTTTACTGTGGCGTGACATTCGGCAAATGCCGTTCAATTCATTACAGTTATTAACAAATTGATGGCAGACTATTATTCCTAATTTTACTTATTTATTTTACTTGACTACTGTCATACTCAAGGGTGTATCGATTATATGGCGAATTTGCGTTGCCGTTGTAGTGTAAAAACGCCAGCCATCAGAAATCGGTCCTTATGTATGGAAGTTTATTGCGGCCATCGAGTTCTCGGGTTCTCGACCCCGAGAACGCGAGATTTAATTTGGATCTCGAGTTCTCGAGTTCTC
>JAVFBZ010141995.1:0-21180 GCA_032466195.1 Katharina tunicata
CGATCTCTGCGGCCACTACAACACTTCCCTTATATACCTAATGCCGGACTCAGTAGTATGTGCAATTAAATGGACGGACGAAATAGGCGACAAACAAATGAGCCATTTTACTAACCTTATACTAGTTTAAGCTGGGTTTACGGGGAATAAACTACGATATCCAATGACTGACCTTTTCCTAAACTTGCCTTAGAAATCGACGTTTTCTCATGTAACATTATTATAGCTTGGAAACTTTAACTGTAAGTTTCCAGGTTTGAATTATTTGGATGCCTTTTGTTGATCTCCGCCCACTTTTCATGCAAAAAATACAAATAAAATTGCCTGTACACGGAGGGGATCAATAAAGCTGAAACCCGTGTCTCCATTTCCAGACCCGTTGTTACATAATAACAAACATCTTGTTTTTTTTCTCCAAATGTGGACAAAAACATGTATCTGTGTTTGATTTGACGGACGTTACAAAAAAGCGATATAGACAAGATCTCTGTAAAATGAAATCGTCCTATAGCGCACTGGGGATAATTGTCCATATTCGGCTACTGGTTATGCACTATGATTGTTTGACTTGTGTTTAAAGTTATTTCACTAATATGACCGCGCCGTATTCCAATAGTAGGCAATGACTCTTAACACAACCATAAATTGTGTAGTTGCTTTAGTGAGCCTCGTACCTCTCATACTCATATTCTTCAAGTGCTAAGTCTGACGGTATGAATATAATCTTGAAACATACTGCCATTATAGCCAGAGGGCTGTTATCCACTATAAATTATCGATGTATTTATTTAATATTTTCTTGCTACCGACCCCTTATATATGTTGTCAACGCTGCTTACATTAAGCATCTCCAAATAGGAGCCGATAAATAAAACTGGGGTGTAATCGATAGTGATGATTATTTGGAATATTAAAAAAACACAACATCAGATGTAGGGTTTCCATGCAAGTCAATGATTGCAAATGAGTACTCACTAAGAATTATATTAGTAGTTCCTATCCTTAACAACCCAACCATGAGAGATAATAAAGAAAATGTGTCAAAAATGATAGTGCAAGTGGGTTATTTACATCGAGTACCTTCGCGTATGGTGTTAAATGAAAAAGCTCTCAAACAAACAATATGTATGCATATATTTATATTGCAACATCAGCATGTTTGGATGTTATTTAATGATATGTGATACAAGAAAGAGAGTAATTCATCAGACTTGAATAACAATGTGTCCATTAGACTTAAAAAAGAGAACCACATTAAGAGATGAATAGTTTATTGATCAAACATAAGTAGATGTAAGCAAAGTATTCAATGACTTGAGGATCGCTTGTCACGTTTACTGAGACGTCTTGGCTACAGCTTAGAGTGCTCCCTTGTAACATGATGTAAATACCACAAACATGTTTCATTTCTTCTTCTGTGAACTTCCTACTGGCTAGATGAAACATATAGGAGTTTTTAACAAAAATCATTTAAGGAGTTTGGTCGAATTAGCGAACACGAGTGTGAGTCTAGGCTTTTTACGGTGCATTCTGCAATTTGTGGGGATGGAAAAATGAAGAATAGCCGCACGCATTTTGTTTGCTGTACAGTGTAGACGAACAGACGAGCTCAAGTTATGCAAAGTCTTTGAATTAAATGAATGTTAAGAAACATAAGACATTCCGAATATGTCCAAGTATAAAGAGAAACTGATAGCCTCAGCACAGGCAACCTTCATCAGCAAAACCTAACCATTTTTAATGCAGTAACACGTAAGTTCAAGTCATTGTAGATATTTCCCAAAAGAGTACATGCCCTAAGGCAAAAACCATTACAAATTACTGTTTGCGGTAATACCATCTATAACAAATTCTCTTTTCGAAAGATTCTCTTTCTGCATTGGGAATACTTAAGCAAATATGAGACTTGTTTTCTTTTTCTTTGGATCGTCTTTGACTTGAAGTTAATTTTAAAATCTCCAAACTATTAAAAACGGGTGCGATTTGTATATAAATACGAGAAAAATCATGAAATATCTAAAATTTTGATCATTTCAAATTCTAACGCCAATATTAAATGAGACACAATCCTCAAAACCACGTTTGCTGCTAACAGACTGCAGGTGTTCCCTACACTCACAAATCATTTTATACAGGAACATTATAAATCGTTTAGTAATAGATATTAGTATTTTGTGCACTGTTTGTATTACATTAAGGTAAGAGTTAAATAATTCTGACATACAATGAAGGGTCGGATAGAAATAGAATACAGAAGAGTAAATTATATTATATTTTTGTTCAACCAGCCAATTATTGTATATCTCATATTATTTGAACACTAACCAATACCGTACATTTGCAGCACTGTTCTTTTTCTCAATCAGATATGAAAGTGTTATGGACATGCCAAGTTTCTCAATATTTATGCCTCTCTTCTAATAGCACCTTATTTTGTGTATTTCTTTATATTGTTTAATTACAACTATTAACGAATGTAGTCATTCGCGTGCTATTTTTCCGAATTAATATGGTCTGCTCTTGTCGCCCAGGAAAAAAAAAATTACCTGATAACTTACAGCAAAACGTGGCGAGTCGTGAAGAAACGGCTGTGTAAGACATTATGTTTGCATGTGGGATTATATGGTTAGATTAGAAGTAGAAACTCAATTAGATGTTGAAATTTAGTACTGAATCCGCGATGGTGTACATATCTAGATAGTTATCTGATCAAGAAAATGCGATAAAATTCCATAAATCTGCATTATTGTACCCATAGATGTTCAACGGGTCAGATTTACACGGTAGACATGCGAAAAACAGCCCAACTCGTATCGATACGACCCTGACCTCACAACTTTACTTACAGACTAGACATCTGGATGAAATTCCGACCAATTTAGTTGTCTCGATTTACAAAATGTGCCGTTCCACTTTAAATATGAATATATTTCAACCCACATGAACAACATTTCCTGATTTATTTGAACACTGGATCAGATGTATCGTTCGTTATTCGTATATTGAGTGAGTTCGTTAAGGCTGGCATAGGAATAAGTATTCTTGTGAGCCTTAAATCGTAGTTAACCCAAAATACTACAGAGTTTGTAAAATAACCCTTCCATCAATTCAGGGGACTATAGATAAGATAGATATGTTTTAAATGGCACTCTTCTATAACATGCAATATGATACGTTTGCATGAGATATTTCCCAAATAAGGTTAGATCAGAAGTAGAAACTATATTAGATGCTGAAATTTAGTGCTGAATCCGCGATGGTGTATAGGTAAAAAAATGCGATTAAATTCCACGAATCTGCATTATTGTAAAGTTTAAATCCATTGATGGAAAGATCGGTCACGTCCTTTGGAAACAAATGCTGTCATACATGTAGCTGTTCAACGGGAAAGGTTTACACGATACACCTTCGAAAAGCAGCTCACCCACTAATCGGTACGACTCTGAACTCACAACTAAACTTGCAGATTATATATCTTTATCTGGGAGCGACATTGTGCTAATTGTTGGCTTCAATAAAGTAAGGGCTCTGGTTTAAATTCCATCCAATTTATTTGTATCTATTTACAAAATGCGCCGTTTCACTTTAAATATGAGTATATTTCCACCCACGTTAACAACATTTCCTAATTAGTTGAACACTGGATTAGAGTTATCTTACATTTTTGTATATTGAATGACTTCGGATTGACTGGCACTGGAATTCGTATTCTTCTTAGCCTTATACTCGTTGTTTATCCAAAATAATAACCGTGTTTGTTAAATAACCCTTCCCTCATCTCAGGGGACTGTAGATACGATATATCTGCTTTTAATGGGACTTTTCTATAACATGCAATATGACACGTTTGCATGAGATGTTTCCCAACATGGTTACATCAGAAGTAGAAACTATATTAGATGCTGAAATTTAGTACTGAAATCGCGATGGTGTACAGATCTAAAAAGTTATCTGATCAAGACAACGCGATAAAATTCCACGAATCTGCATTGTTGTAAAGTCCAAATCCATTTATGGAATGATCGGTCACGTCCTGGGGAAACAAATACTGACATAGCTGTTCAACGGGAAAGGTTTACACGATAAACTTTCGAATAGCAGCTCACCCACTTATCGGTACGACTCTGAACTCAAAACTAAACTTGCAGACAAGATATCTTTATTTGGGAGTGACATTGTTTTACACGCGACATTGTGCTAATTGTTGACTTCAATAAAGTAAAATCTCTGGTTTGAATTCCGTCGAATTTATTTGTCTCTATTTACAAAATGCGCCGTTCCACTTTAAATATGAGTATATTTTAACCCACGTTTACAACATTTTCTAATTATTTGAACACTGGATCAGATTTATTTTTCACTTTCGTCTATTGAGTGACGTCGGTAATGCTGGCACTGAAATAGGTATTCTTCTGAGTCCATAATCGTTGTTTATCCAAGATAATACAGCGTTTGTAAAATAACCCTTCCGTCATCTCTGGGGACTATAAATAAGATAAATCTGCTTTTAATGGGACTTTTCTATAACATGCAATATGATACGTTTGCATGTGATGTTTCCCAAACATGGTTATATCAGAAGTAGAAACTCCATTAGATGCTGAAATTTAGTACCGAAACCGCGATGGTGTACATATCTAAATAGTAATCTGATCAAGAAAATGCGATTAAATTCCACGAATCTGAATTGTTGTAAAATCCGAATCAACTTATGGGATGATCGATTACGTCCTGGGAAAACAACTGCTGACATAGCTGTTCAAAAGGAAAGGTTTACACGATACAAACTCGAAAAGCAGCTCACAATTTTATCAGTACGACCCGGAACTCAAAACTAAACCTGCAGACTAGACATATTTATTTAGGAGCGACATTGTGATAACTGTTGACATCTATAAAGTAAGAGCTCTGGTTTGAATTCCGTCCAATTTATTTGTCTCGAGTTACAAAATGTATCGTTCCACTTTAAATATGAGCATATTTCAACCCACGTTAACAACATATTCTAATTATTTGAACACTGTATCAGATTTATCTTACATTTTCGTCTATTGGGTGACGTCGGTAAGTACATAATCGTTGTTTATTTAAGATAATACAGCGTTTGTAAAATAACCCTTCTGTCATCTCAGGGGACTATAAATACGATATATCTGCTTTTAATGGGACTCTTCTGTAACATGCAAGAGGAATTTACTGGGGAGAAATGAAACACCGTGATAGTACAGATTTAAAACGATTTGTTTTGATTGACAACACTATGAACTCGTATGCCTGTCTTTTATATCTAAATAAAACAATCGATGCATGCTTTCTACTTATTTCTTCAATAGTACAAAAATGAATAAAATTATAATATTAGATTTTTGCAAATCCTCAAAGAAAATCAAATGAGTTATTGTCGTGTGTTTCTTTTTAACCTTTTACTAGTTTAGGCTGGAGTTACATGGACAAAAACACTTATACACACAGCTGGCCTCATTTCTAAAGTTGACGTTAGAAATCGACGAATGCAAACTTTCACTGTAAGTTTTCAGTTCCAAATTAATCGGATGCATCATGTTGAGTTCCGCCCTCTTCATATGCGCTGGAATCAAATATCAATAAATTGGTTGTACCTGGTGGCTGTATAAAGCTGTAACCGTTATCTCGTATTCTTACATATTAAAAATCATGAATTTTCAAAGTATAGACAAACATATTTATCTTTATTTCTTTTTACAGACGTTACCAAGAGGCGGCATAGACAAGATCTCAGTAAAATGAAATCCATCTTATTGTGCAATTAGCATAATATATAAAACAATACATACACGTACATGTGTGTATATTGTAACATTCACAGATTTCGATCTTATTTAATGATATATGATAATGGCAATAATTCATCCGTCTTGAATGACAAGGTGTCCATTAGACTTAATATTGATTGGTCAAACATAGCTATTCTAAGCAAAGTATGCAATAACATGAGAATCGCCTGTCACGTTTACTGAGAAACACTCGTCTTGTCTACAACTTAGAGTGAACACTGCTAACATGATATAAACACAGCATACACGTTTCCCTTCCGTATAACTGTCTAAATAACGTTGAATTTGCACTAGGCAGGTAAACTTTATCTTATTTAATATAAATTGATGTGAAGACCTTTCCTGAAATAATACAAATGAACCCGAAGTACTCTTGGCAAACAATTGATTTTATATGTACAGTATTTAATCTACGTATTGGATGTCTTTTTCATCCCTGTGTCTCTCTTTAAAATGTAGTTCAGGTAAATGCTTATTATGCTATCGGAGTAACAGTGCTTTATCAGAAACACAAATCTGTTGGACTTTACATTTCAGTAGAGGTTTTTAAATCTTTTCACAAGATAAATCCGAGTTTTTTAAACAAAATGTTTGAAACCAAGGAGTCCGGCTATAACTTAAGAAAGAAAAATACTATCGAAGTCCATCATAGACGTACTGCTTCCACTCGTTCCAACACATATGTACACACATCTGGAATGAATTACCTAACAACCTCAGAATGACAACGGACATACAGATTTTTAAGCGGCTCATCATGGACTGGTTTTGAATGTAAATGTCGATTCTGTTTAAAATAATTTGTTTTCTACACACTCATATTTCTACTGATTTCTCTCATTACACACTTCCTTGTAACTCAATCTTTATAGTTTTATATATGATTCTGACCTTTTCTGTTTAAACTAATAATTTATTACTTCGTTTGTCTTTTTGTTTAACTTGTTATGTTTGTTGTCAAAAGCTCAGATATATAAGCTCACATGAGCTAGAGTTTCTAATATTGTAATTATGAGGATAAATAAATCTTGTATATTGTATCTTGTATAAATCCTATTTATATAGCATGATGGAAATATCAGTCTTGTATTTGACTGATGTGTTAGGATAATTTGATAAAGTTGGCCATTATTAAGCTCCATCATTTAAACATTCAACCTATAAGTCACAGCATGTTTTGAAATTCGATTCGGGTGTTTATATAACATGATATTTCCAGACTGTTACATATATAACAAAACTGTTCAATAGGCAACTGTAGTTGCCGTCCGTGGTTTGACGGTTCGTTTTAAATATCAACCAGGTACTTTGTAAAAAATGGCTTCCGTTGTCTTCCTGTAGCAATTAAATCGGATACATCTATTTCAGACATTCCATAATCCTTAAAACGGAAAATAACAAGGTTTCCTTTATCAAAGGTTGGAAACCGGCGTCTATGACTTGTACGCCATTGATGTCAGGCTTTTGAAAATAATACATTTTTAAACGTTCCGAATGAGATCCTATGATGAACTGTATTACTGTCCGAGGGGGAATGCAATTTCTGGACATAACATTTCATCAAACGACATAGCAACATGTCATCTAGTGATGTTTGCAAATGTAGGGAAAAGAATGTATGTCCATTGTGTGTCCAAACAAACCGGGGCGACGTAATAATGTGATGTTACTCTTCACTTATTTTACAGATTGATAAACCCTATTTTTGATGCGATGCTGCGGCAATGTAGAAACTATTGAATACAATCACAAAGTCCGAGAAAAGTGGTAGGAACCATCTAGTACGGAAATTACCTGATGCTATGAATTATCTAGAAGAGGTGCATACATGTACCTATGTACCTCATATTCCGGTTTAAGCCAATGAACATAACCTAATCGTATACAATGCTGCCTTGGGACAGTATAATATTGTTTTATTTCTTGCTTACCCAAGATTATTCAGAGGGTGTCAGATGACAAGGCTCATTTCGCCCAGATTTCCACATATATAGAAAAACACATTGTCTTGTCAAGTCATATTCACCGTTACAAACATTAAGCAAGCTGTCAATATTATATCGTGACTTTTTATCTTGTAACTTTGAATGGACTTACATTAATGTCTTTACAGAATTGGAAAATAACGCCGCCGTGTTGTGCTTGTGTACCTTACATAAAATAAAGCCAACATTTTATATCTGATTTGCAAACACACACCGTGCCACCGGGTGAATAATTAACAGTTTGTAAAGGGGAAGTAAACCAAAAAACCCAACTATTCTTGACCACTCAATAAGGGAATATAATCAGACTTGGCTATATCTTGACACATTGTCAGATTCCCACAATTTATATTTCTGTGTGATGTTACCTGCTGCATCAGATGGATTAACCATACACTGTTGGTGAAATGCTACAAGGCGTACTTTAGTCAGATTTTTTTAGGACAACACTTTATGTAGTGTGTGTCTGTCACTCATCAACCGTTAACCATTAAGTATGCTGTCATTATTATGTAAAGAAATGTACTGCATTCACGTTATTTGTGTTGGATACATTATCAGAGTTTCTGCCCAAGTGTTTTCTTGATTATACTGCTTGACGCGATTTTCCACCAACACATGGGATCAAGCTGACGTGAACATATTGCCTGTCATAAACGAAAGTGATTAAAGTAGCACTGGAAATCTGCTGAAGTTCTTCATTTGTCAATCTCATTTCTAGAGAACGCTTGAGCTGACAGTTGCCGCCAGTATCCTGGATTTAGACTTCAAATTCCCAGCCGCTTTGATATCCGGACACAGAAGAATACAGGATGGTCGAATGCGTTCTAGACAACCAAGAAGAAATCAACTTAAAATATTTTATAACATCCTTGATAATAGGAATCGTACTTACATTGTATTTTTGTTACAGTTTCAAAAATGAACATTGATTCCATTTTCAGAATTTACAGCAAGTCACGAAATCTATATAGATCCATTAAATCGAATACATATGTGATGCCTCATAATGGGACGAACAAATAGTTTATGTTATATTGCCTTTATATTATTGCGTAACATTTTGCGAGTATTTAGACGTACGTCTAATCCCACATTTAAACTACAGTCCTAAGTACAAGACTGAGATACATCATGTGAACCAAATGTCTTTATTTGATGACGAGGGAATACGAAGCTAAATTGATTATTTGTGCGCCAAACAGTACACTCTGGACATGGTTAACAATATTGAGCAAACAATTAATGCCTGAGAGAGTTTCCGATATGGTGAAAGTTTTCACGTTAAATTCCGTACGTTTTTTTCCGGGTTTTTTTGTGGGGAGAAGAAAACTCCACCTTAAACATGTATCGAAGAAATGTTTGTACAATGGTTAATGCTTCAATGCATTAATTTGATCTCCAGCAGTAATCTGCTAAAATATCGTTTACAGTCACCCATGTGAATAACAACCATGTTGATTATTTTCAGCCAAATGTATCCAAGAAAAACAACTGACAGAGTTATACGTTTTCAAAAATTTGATTACTACATTTCTTCCTGGTTAAAGCTTTTATCCAATAAAAAGTCCTGTGTAATTTTAGGAAGGCAAATACTGTACACGGCTGTACAGTGGTGAATACAACCATATCATTTCACCATTATCATTACAGATTTAAAAAGAAGAATCAACCATATCAGATATTATTCTGATTATGCATATAAAGAGAATTCCCCAGAGAGTGGATGTTCAGGGTTGTGTTAATCTTTCTGTATTACTTATTTATGTTACCTATTTTATGACTGAACTTAGGGAGGCTCATCGTAAAAGTTATGCTTATTCAAACTTACGTGCATGTCATGCGAGCGGGTAATTTTAGCCATGATTTACGACTTAATTGTTTTCCGGATAAAGGACTTAATTTATGTCATTTTTGACACAACAATTCTGATATATGATATTATTTGTTTGTTAATAATGATTAACAGTTTGTTGTAAACGCCATACAAACAAGAGTTAACAAATTTTAAATTGAAACTGGACAAGAGCGTACAATTCGATTTCCAATATCCAATGAAATGAATTTTTTTTCGGAATTTGCATTTAGAGTAAGAGGAAGTTTTGGTGTTATTCCATGACAGTAATATATTATTGAGCTGATCAACGTGATCATCTTGTCGTTAGTATTTTTTATTTCACATTTTTGATTATACATCTTTTTTTTTTCTTAGGAGTTATAAACTAACTATAGCATAATTCTGCGATTTTGCCTTTTTGTTTTATTTTTTAGTATTTCGACCTGTAAAGGTAGTAAACACAGCGATCAACTAAGATGTAAATGTCAGCCTGTTATGTCAGGGAAAGTGTATATATTCATGTCGTCCATCGCAAGGATAAAGTTAATACAATGGAGGCGAATCTGTATTTTTTAGCGATGCGTTATGTAAGCCAATGTAACAGTGAGTGTGTAAGCCAATTGACAAAATGTATAAGTGACCCATGATTACTAAATCAAAGAAAAAAATAAACCTTATGGAAACTTGCTGTAACCAAAATATTTTGAACGGATGCCATGATGCTATGACATTGATTTCAGATGGGTGGGAAAATACGAAATGTAATACACTTTAGCCACAAGGTGTCTTTGAAATATCTGCAGATATTGACAACGGATAATTTTGTCGTTTTTTCCCTCGTTGAACTGAAGGCAATATGATACTTGTCCACAAATAAATTTAATACAACAATAAGATTAAAGAAACATCGAACATTGAAGTCATTATGGATTTTCTATATTTCGGCAATGAGACGGCAATATTCATTCAGTCGTTGTCAAAAACAATGGCAACCAGTGATTTTCTTGTAAACTCTTGCTACTTATGTCGATAAAAGCTCTTTTGGCGTCTTTGGAAGAGGAGTCATTAAATCAGTATTGTCCAAAAGAAGCAATATACATATAGATTACGCTACTCATCGGACGTTCGTGATTGATTAAACCTAGCTACCACTTGATCGTTGCTTCTATTTGGCTTAGCTGATGTAGGTCAAGATATTTACCTGTGATTGGAGAAAGATTTAAGTTGGACAGATAACCATAGAAGAGTGGCCACAAGCTGTCAATGGATTATTTTATCAATTTGTTTTACTATTGATGACACATCATTGTGTTATCAGATTGTCTAGTTGTGCTGATCGCAATATGAATTTAATCTATACATAATGGCTTCCAGTGACAGATGTTACAATTGTTGATGGTCGTCTTTCTAAAAGCTACATCGGTGTCCTGAACTGATCGCACCTTATCACTTATATCCATAGAAACATCACACTGATAAATGGTGATGTGTGTTGCACTGATGTGGATTTAAACCAGTTAACCCTTTTGAAAAATGTTTCATCACTCATACAGACGTAATCTCAATGACAGCAATACAAAAGTGTGTACAGGGTTAAATAAGGAGAACACGTGAATTATGATGAATATCGCTGGAATCTAATACTCTAAAAAAATCAGCCATTAGAAGCGAGTGATGTACTAGTTTAATCGAGGTTATTCGCATTCTTTTAATACAAGTACTCGTAAAGTTTAGTCGTTTTCTCTCAAGACGGTTTATTTGCTTTTGCACTTTTAAGATGTTTTCTAAAAATAAATACATGGCAGACCGACTGTCGATGGTAAACACTTTTGTGTGCGAGCTCTTGGCCAAGTCATATAACCTTTGTGATAGCACTAAAATGTTTTCGGGGAATCAATGTTATGATGTGAATTTACCTCATAGGGAAAAAACCCCAAACAATGGCATAGTAATATTATAGACCATATCCAGTTGTTGCTAAATCTGCTATTACAGGTTTGTAGGGTCACTAGTTTGTGAAACCCCTTCAAATGAAGTACTGTAAGTACAATAGATGGTGTACTTCGAGATAGTGTTGTAGAGATCGTTTCACTAAAGTAAATGTTTATTAAAAAACTGTTGATATAACTTTATATAACTTTAAAGTCTAAAACTGTATTCTGAACAGGCTCTGTTTTGTTAGGTTGTTAAGGTTAAATTTTCAGTAATTTGGGTTATTTTTATCTGCAAGAACAGCATAATCAGATCATGACATAAACAGTCCAACATTTATTTTAGTTCCAGTAGTTCAGTTTAAGTGGATTTCAATGGAGAACGAGAATACTTACAAACGTGTAATAACAGTTTCGGTAGGGTTTGTAATTTGACAATGACTATGGTAAGAAAACAAAACAATCAATCAATCATCAATTCATATGTATTATGTATAGCGTCTTTAAGCAATATATATTCGGGAGTGCTTGTTTTAGAATACTTCATAATTTGAAGAAATAGTGTCAGAGGGTTTGAAAGGAATGTGGGTGTAAAAGCTCGGAAGGTGATGGTATTGGTTGATTGATGGATTGGTTTTTAACAGCGTGTTCAAGGGAACTTATATCTCAACAATGGGTGATGAAAGTAACACAATCAAATAATGTGAAGTCACTTGGGGATAAACTTATGTTGGAAAGATATTCTCCTTCCAGTGCTAAGTATGCCAATATTGAATATGTAAACATACTGAACCTTACCCAGAATGCATGATTGGATAGAGATGCACCTTGGATATAACGTATTTCAAGTTAATGATGTACATGTATTTATTTGATTAGTGTTGATCTAATATAACCTTAACATTTAAAATGTTCGCGAATTGAATTATCACATTTTGCTTTCAACATCTTTGCATACTTACATTTTAGAAGTTTGTGTCCATATTGGTTCTGACGCGCAGGCGCAAAAGAGAGCATTGTCTTGAAAACAAACCTACTGTTTGGCATTCGTGATATATTGGGCTACACAGATTGTAGAATATATGATTTTAAATGCATATTTAACTCTATATTAAATATATTGTATTTAAAGTTTCTCACGCACTCTTTGATCACGAGTGTATATTTGACAGTTCTCGCACACTAAACATAATCTGATCACGCCAGATCTTGTCTTGATGTTTTTGGTTAGTCATGACATAGTGGAATTTATGTTCACCTCCCTGGCGTTAACATGTTCCTGACATGACATGATCTGTATGACCACAATTAATTACATATATATGGGTTGGAATATACAACATTCGTCAGAGTTTAGGGCATGTTCTCTGATGAGTCTGGTCTAGTGCCTCGTTAAGTGTTATGGTGACTTCACTTTGATGGCTGTAGTACTGAGGATGTATGTAGAGGTAACCTTCCAACTACAAAGAGGTGGAGATGAACCGTAAATTTCAACAGTGTTAAACCCTTCATCACCCGGGGCTTATTTTGCGCTCTATTGGATAAGCTGTGCTCCAATTCTGATCACAGGGCGGACTCGCACACTCAGGTCGTGAAGAACAAGCCTGATCACCCGTGACCATAAGCCAGACACCGTTAACAGCCCAGGGTGATTAGACAATTTACACGGTTTTCTAAACTTCACCTTTAATTTCACACATGCCTTTGATAAACCAATAGCACGAAGTCATTAGCTATAGAGGTCACATTTATCGTTTATGGTTTTGCTAAGTGTGTTCCTGGCAGACATTCCGTGCTATTTTAACGTCTAATAACACACAGCACGCGATTTTTGCTATAAATAGATCATTTCATGTTGCACTTCGGATTATCGATATTACTTTATCAACTCAGCAGTTTTCCATTTAAATAAAATAAATCTACATTCATACATTCAGTCGTAAATACCGTTACATTATAAAAGAAAAATGTATATGAGAAATAAAAACTGATGAATCTTTTATTAGAATGTCCATGGGCCAGTGGAACGTGCGCTCCTACGCAGCAGCTATTGACACATACATTTACTACACACCAGTAGGCCTATACCCACTGCAATAAAATGCCTATGTTAGCCGTGTCCAGTCTAAACCTTCATATTAACACTGATTTGTTCCCGAGAAATTACGTCACGGCTCTTAATTTTGAGAAAGTGCCGAGAGAAATCTTCTCAAGATCAATTTTTATACCAAATACATTTTGTAGCCAATAATAACAATCTAGCTCTTCAACGCAGACAAAACGCTTGCATTAATAGGAGACATGTCCATTATCACGTCCTTCTGTCTTGCGCGTAAATTGCATGATTATGTGTCAATTTGCTGTCACGCCATGCTTTGATGTAACGATGTTACTACAAATCAACGGTTATTAGCTCCACCCCACACAAGATTCAAAATGCTGATTCGTTACATATAAGGTCATTCCTCGCGGTGGGGTCAAAGGCTTTGTTGACACTTGTGAGGAAAAATGACCATCCCTCTTTACGTTGAATTTGAATTATGGGAATATTTCATCTGGCTCGTACATGCCTTGTACCCATTGGAATTTTTATTTCAACATAATTGTTTGAAATTTTGAAGACGCTTCAAAAATGTTTTACAATAGAACAACTCAGATTTCTTGAAATGAAACCCCTAATGTTGTGTGCGTTTATAGGCCACTATATATAGCTGTCTTTGGCCCCACGACCGAATAATATACAGTTATTTACTGAATAACTAAACAATAAAAGTCCTTAAATATTTTGTTATTTTGACAATCACTTAAGCAGTCTACCTTATCAGCTGATATACGAGTAACATATCACCGTTTTTCCACAAGCTGAGGTCGAAGCATACAACATCTGTGACAGCTCAAATCATAGAACAGAACAACTCCGATCTGCAGAAATAGTGCATGGTCTTTATAATTTATGGAGAACTGTAAACCGATCGCGTGGTGATCATTTGCTAGAGTTGATCTATTTTGTTTTTAAAGTCTTGTATAAATTACCCTTTAATATGTCTATATTATGATCACTCCCCTAAAGGCATTACGATAGCACGTGTTTATTAGAAAGCGTGACAGAGCACTGTTTAGAAAAATAATCATCTTATCGACTACATTCCTCATGTTTTGTTTGTTTGATCAGAACACATGTCTGTAGGTTCCTTACTTTGTTTTCCTGTCTGGTGAAGAGTCCCTAATTCAGGTTTGACGAATTTCTCAATATCGTATTACCAAGTGTGTCCGGTAGCCGTACAAGTCATTCCAAACAAACAAAATTCACTTCGTGCGTCACAAACTGTGTCTTTCTCATCGAATGATCTATTATATAGAATATATGTAACCGATATTAGTGGAGAAAATGAAATGATGTGATTTGTCAAAATGTGTATTGTTGAATACCGTGGATGTCACATAATTAAGACTAATGTGGATGTTTGAATGACCATTATATTCGGATAAACAACACATTTTCGTAATTAATCTTTGCTTGGAATTCCTTTTCTAGAATAAATCGCCACCAACCTATGAGAGGCTGTTAGAAGCCATTATTCGCTGAAAATCAACGAACATATGTCATTTTCTTCGTTTTAGAGCAGCACCAATGGAACAATGAAATGCGCAAATTATTCATGCATTTTGGACTTACGGCGAGCTTCTTTGTACATGTTTTGAACACATTATTCGACGAGGTTTTTGTTTTCAGCCCATAAAAGAATAAGCTGTTTCAGTTTGTGGAATGTCTGTTTGTCTTGTTTCCTTGGCCTATTTAAAACCGACAGAGACGGGGAAATAAGTACAGCTAATTTCGGTTGACAGCTTCTAACGGTTGAGTGATGTGTCGCCGAGGAAGACTTATAGACGATAATAACCAACACTTAAAAACAAAATTTACTATAGTGTTCGTGATCAAACATTCTATTACAACCAATATCCTCTATCAGACAGTTCTCCGAATCACGACTGGGACCTGGTCATGTGTGATAAATATGAGCGTGATTACTTATCGTCACTAATGACATCATCAAACAGACATATGGAAACATTGGCGTATTGCGCGTTGAAGTAGCCGTTAGGGAAACAAAATACGTTGTAGGATATATTTTGCTAATAAGTACATCAAACCCCTTATATGAGTGAAATAGCAGATTCATTACTTCGAAGCCATACTTCAAACGGAATTGTGAGTTTTAAATACTGTATATTCCTGTTGCAGATACAGGATGTTGGACTTCTATAGCACCACTTTGCAATGATTCATAGCACCTGAAAACCAGTTCTCGAGGCTGGTGGACCACACATATCACTACTACTATTTACTTCACAAATAAATTAGTGTTTCAGGTGGTACCCAACTTAACTGAAAATGTACCTTCGTGGTAAATTTGTGATAAATGTATTCCACTAACTGATACCATTTGCAGAGTATGTTGGTAATTCTGTTTTATGGTGATTAGTGGAAGCAACCATACATTTGTTGCTTGTTTTATTCAACATTTACATTGGTGAACTTCACTAGATTAATGTCACCAGTTTAATGTCCTTACTGTTGGGAATAAACTTGAGTCGTCTGTAATATTATTTTAGACGCACAGTGTAAAAAATTCAAACCTCAAAAAGATAAAACAAAAAAGTCCGGCTATTGCTAGAGAAAGGCACTATTAGTATAGTGATTTACATGTTTGGCGCCGTCCCCTCTCATTTGCCTTGATATTCTTCTGGGATGTAATAAATTACATCTGGACAGAGCAGAATGTAGAATTAATATAAGGCTTCAAATTCTACCCACGGACAGTTCATTATCTCGAGCATCCTGAATTGACAACTCCCACCAAAACACCAAGAGCATTGGAACTTTCAAAATTCAAACATCCATATAATCAAACGGAAATATGAAAACTCATCTGATATTTTGTTTGATTAGGGTCTATAGTTTTAAAGTCATTTCACTCAAATGACGGCGTGCCAGCACAATCGGCAATATTAGTATACCTATTAACCATATTCATTTTGTTTCACAAAACAATTGCAGATAATATTTTCCGAAGGAAATAGATCATGGACATCGAAAAGGGTGTTTCTTAACCAAACAAATATGTGAAGGGTGGGAGATTTGTTTTAAAGACCGCAGAATCCGCTTCTAGCTTTAACTGAGCCCAACAAATAAATGTTTACAGCAGATTAAGTATCAGTGATATATACAGGATTTAGGACTTAAATCGTGCTATAGCAAAACGTGTCTAACAATAACATGATTTTAATGGGCTTTCCATTTCTAAAATAAGACTAGAAATAATGAACTCAGAGCACAAAGAAGGATTTTATGCCTACAACAATGTGATTCAGTAACAGATGTCCACCAACTTCCACTTGATACATTCTGATCTGTTCATTTTGCATTTACACATTCATTTTCTATGTTTAATTTGCAATTAACTGCTTAATACCTTGGTTGTTGTGGTGGCAGAGTGGCTAGACAAACAATCATAGACTGTTTCTGGGAAACCTGACTCTGGATTTTACCGATACTCTGTTTATACGGATGCTCAATGGAACAGTGTCTCCACTATATGGTCAAACCTTACATATGTTATCGCCAGTTAAATTCTGTTAAAATAAATTCCTCTATTGACAATAACAGCTTTGGAAGATGCCGGTAAATAAAATGATAACATACAAAGTCGATATTATTCTATATCAACACAATAAGCCTGATTGTTACGCTGCTCTATATAGTGATTGTTGTAACAAAATGATACCTTTCATGGATATTCAACTTCTGGGTATATTAATAAGTGACGTCCCTTAAATCATAGAGTTGTCTGATGGATTATAAACGTCGCTTATCAATATTTATGTTGTTGTTATGTGCCGAGCTTCTAAATTCCGCTTAAACAAGTGTAGTAATATAAATTGTAGCAATTGGATAAACAAACATAGGCCTACCTTCTGTTCTTTTTTCTCAGTGGTTACAAAGAACAAATAAAATATACACTTTTGTGAATGTTACACTGACATTTATAGAGAAAAATAATTAACACTTACATGAAAACATAAGTACAGGAAAAACCTTTTGTATTGATTTGACCTGAATGTTTATGAGTAGTGACTGTCGAATAACTCAGAACTTTATGCCATATACAGTCAACATATTTGTGTATATTTTTTATCAAAAGTAATCACACTGGCACAGGGATATCGGCTTAAATAAGCCGATAAGTCATCTCATGTTCTAGATAAATTCTCAGAGACAAGTTTCTTGATAGACCTGAAATACGATTTGTTCTGGATAACCTATAGGCGCATCTCGAGAAAAGGCAATACATGTATGTTTGTATATATTTACAGAGCTGCACTGCTCAACTTTGTTACCATTTTAATCAATTCGTGTGTTTTGCATGCAGTGTTTGCTCTGTGAAATTCTATAAATTTGTCATCATTATTGCCACATTCGCTATACAGGTGGATTATATATGGACATCTGTCGGATTGTATATCGCAGTCTTGTGGACAAACAGAAAGAGTAAGTGTCAAAGATATTATTATCAATGATCTGTCCCCGGTAGCACATCACGATTTGACAACACTTTATAATTGTCGTAAAGTCGTCTATAACGTTATTTGCTACCAGGGTTAAACCCCGTCCGACATAAACCTTTCTTTCACAAAACTAATGACATTAACTTAAGTGAGCATTTCACGTCGAAAACAAACATGACAATGTAAACAATGAGTGGTTGATAGAAATAGCTCTGTGTGTTAGCAACACATGGTTCACTCTCATTTTACGTATAAAATCAAAGATTCTGTTTTTAATTGACCATCTGCACAATCATCGTCTATGTTTATTTTGCAATTAAACTCTTGACCATTTGTTTGTCGTTGTCACAGTGACTTGGTGGAAAAGGGCCCTGGATTGCATCTGGGATACCGGTAGACGCGATTTGCTCCCAGAACACCGGCTACAACGTAAACATATTGTGGATTAATTGTTATTTGATCTGAAACTCCGGTTAGCAATACCAGTTTTGGAGCATGGATATTAGGTGAAACAAATCACTGTTTGATATCCAGGCACCAAGGACTACTCTGGTCCGCTAAATATTCCAAAATTTTAAAACAAATGAATTGGCACACTTTAAACGAGCTCCTAACTTTCTCAGCATATATTAAAAACAAGTCTACAAGGTCCGTCGGTGTTTATAAAGAGTTTATCGACTCTCACTTGTACACTTCCGGACGACATTTCTGAAAATGAAACAAATAGTGCGTTAAGGAATTCACAATACAAAGATTTGGACTTACATGACATTGTTTATATATTTTAATGCCAAATACAACAAATATTTAGTGCAAAATCTCAAGAGATTGTACAGAAGAAGATATACATTTGTAATGAATACATTTATATCAACGCTGGTTACCAACATCTGCTGTCATATGCAAACCGCGGGCATGGCATAGTAGGCTTCATTACTGATCGCTTAATCTGCCTTGCTCTAATTCGCGAGCTCGTTAAGGTGGCTGAATTTGTGGAACTGTAAATACATGGTTGATTATTACTGCAATAGGATTTAAGTATATGATTACATATACGGTTATTTGAGATAACCTTGAGAAGGCATGCAGGTAAGACAACAAGTAACATGGTTAACGTGTTAGTTTGCATCTCTGTCCAATTAGTTTGAGGGGCCGTCCGCTTGATCACCTCTGGGCATCAAGCAGTCTTCGGAAGGCATTTACGCCATCATAAGTATGTCTGATGAGGTGTACATGCCCGTTAAATTATCATAAACTAATGTTGTTAGAAGCAAGTAAAGATTCGATCAGGATGAAGTCATGCTGGTTACAAACATGGCTTACTTTGTTTTGGGTTTTTCTTATCATATGTTACTAATAGTGTTAATTTGAACACAAGTTCATATAGAAAATGGAAGAAAAGTTTTTGAGCTGAAAACTTTTGAAATCTTGATCGAAACTAAGATGCTAAGTTGTATTAAATTGTTGTTAAGATCATGCGAATTCTGGCTTAGGACAGTAATGTGTTGTGTTCTGTTGCTGCTAACTGTTTGAATACACCGCCGTCATATACGTGCAATATATAAGAATATCAGGACTGAGATGGATTGTCAACTTCTGGGTATATTGGTAAGCGATGTTTCGGCCTAGATGCTAAGACCGTTTTCAAACAATGATTACAAATCTCAACAGAATATACTTAAATGTTTAAACAAAAAATATGAAATTTTTTTTTATATATATAGCAGATGCGTCTTCATTACACGTTTTGCGTTATCTCCATATAACCTATATGGCACTGAAATATATAGCACAGCGTTCAACCCCAATCAATCGATTTTACTGCCAACCATAGCGTGGGATATATTAGCACAGGACAGAAATATACAAAAGTTGAAAAAAAGTAAATGATGACGGAAGAAGCTTTGGCTTTAATCCGATTTACTCAATCTTGACTTAGCTTGAATACATTTCCTCCACACAGGGACATTGTGAAGAATCCCTATCGTCTCTCGTATATCAAAGGCCATTTAAATTTGAGTTGTAGATAACGCAAAACGTGTAATGAAGACGGATGTTGACGGGCCACATTTCCAAGGTTTCAACCCATTAGTCATTAGCTATTGTCCAATATATCCTGAGGAGTATTCCGTTGGCTTCTGCAATTTCTGGATTTCCGCAAAACTCCACGGTGTAAAAATTTTCGGCCTAATTGTACAATTGGACCGTCACCTGGAACTAGCGTTTAAACACTTTAGTTTAGGTTAATTAGTAAGGGTTATTTATAGAGTTAGATTGTGTTTGGTTTAAGATATGAATATGTTTAGCTTTAGGGTTTGCTTTAGGGTTAGTTATTATCAGCGAACGTTTTGAACAAAATCTACTTTGACCATATACTAAATCATTCATTCAAATCGTGATATAAATGTCTTAGAAGTTATATGTTAGGACGTACAGACCGTCGTTTAAAGTCAAACAACTTTGTAAACAACACTAATAATGCAGCTGACCATGGCTTACGATATGTGTCATAATAATGAGATGTGGTGAAGATGTGTTGTCGTGTATGGACAAAGGACTTGTTTAAATTGTATATGTATGTGCATTCATGCCATTTGATATAGGATTTCTTTTCTTATGTTTTCTTGACACGCAACACATGCCTTTGCATTTTTTACAAGTGAATTATGTTACATTATTTAAATTATTCAAGCTACTCGTCTCATACTAAATTATTTTTTGTTATCGTACATATTATGCACAGTATTCGCGTTGAACGTTCTTTCCTACAGCCAGATAAAATATTATTTTTATTTCTAAAATATGACTTATACTTCCTGGAAAACATATCAAGACTTTAGGTAAGCATGGCGATTTATCACAGTCATATTGGTGTTACTTATTATGGTATTATAAAGGTTAAATGGACTATACAAATGGTATTAAATGGTAATAAATGTCTATGTTTACCATGACATTTACAGGTGATAATAAATCGTCCGAAATGTCGTCTAGTAAAGATTACTTGTCTTACAGCGGCATAACACACATTACAGCGGCGATTATTT